>VZQC01009735.1:91872-130233 GCA_009823505.1 Rhizomys pruinosus
GCCAACAAATCATTGGAATCTAAGACTGAACTGGGAACACATTCCTTAAAGAGGAATCGACACATTGATCTCAACGGTGAACCCTCCAGAAATTTAAGCAGATTTCTATTTTATTAATACTTGGATGGTGGTAATTGATTACTACCATTCCAGAGACTATCACACTTCATTTTGAGCCTTAGTGCTTATTTTTATTTGTGTATACGGTCTTAAAAGTGACATAATAAGTTAATCAACTCAATATTAATAAGGATAACATGAAACATAGAACCAGAGATCAGCCTGAATCACTATGAAAACAAAACTCCAGTAACATTTTACCACCCAGGCTCTCCAGTTAATATTCAGTTTCACCAGAGTTCAGATGAATGATTCAGGCTTCACAGTAAATTTGAGTTCATTTGCTTTCCGAGCTGAGATGGCATTTGGGTGCCTGCTTGTTAATGCTCACATAAAAATCATGTAAGCCTGGGGGTAGAAATATTACAGGCCGTCACCTCCATCTGCCAGCACAGCCCTCACTTCACCCTGCATGGCCTTCACCTCATTCACCCTCACCTTGGAGACTGGGGCCCTCGATGAGTGTTTGCTGTCCCCACCTGTGTTTACTTTGGACCTCCTTTTCTCCCAAAAAGGCAAGAAAAATTGATCATGTTTAGGGTTCCCTAAATGAGCCACTATTTTAGGTGGCAATTGTTAAGTATAGCATTTTTCTTTTGTACATATGTATTAGTTACTCATCTACTGCTGTGATAAAACACCATGACCAAAGAAATGTATAGAAGGAAGAGTATTTGGTTTATGGCTCAGAGGGATAAGCATCCACAATGGTGGGAAGGCATGGCGGTAGAGGTGGTGGGAACAGAAAGCCAGGCGATCACATCTTCAAGCAGGCACAGGAAGCAGAGAGCAACTGGCAATCTGGTAAGCCTTCGGAACTCTCAAAGCCTGCCCCAGTGACATCCTTCTTCCAGCAAGGCCACGCCTCCTAAAACCTACCAAAGATAGCGATGGAATGCCCAAATTCTTGGACCCTATGGGGAACACTCTAGTCAAACTGCCACAATATGTATGCTCACTTTTTAAAACTGATATTAACACTGAATTTTTTTTTTTTTTTTGTCTTTTCGAGACAGGGTATCCCTGTAGTCCCAGCTGTCCTGGAACTCACTCTGTAGACCAGGCTGGCCTTGAACTCACAAAGATCCTCCTGCCTCTGCCTCCCAAGTGCTAGGATTAAAGGCGTGCGCCACCACGCCTGGCAGGATTCAGGTTCTTGATACTTCTGTTAAAATTCTGATTTTACCTCTTTCCTTTTGTTCTCTTATTTTCTGGAACATCTTATTCCATTGCCCTCACATGTAGAGCATTCACAACATTTTCCTCTTAGATGGCTGTCATATATTTTTAAAATCAATTTGCTAAAATTTAATGTGCCCCTTGTGATCTTTTTCATTTCAATACACATGAAAAGAAACTGTTCCTTCAGTTTAGACTTAAGGTATCCAAAGAGAGGGTCCTTCTCCTCCACAGCTAATTCACCTTTCTTTTGCACCCATTCTCTACATACACTTTCTCACATATGGGTGTGATAATCTTGACAGTGTTTTTCATTTCAATTTGGATCTGAATGTCTTTCTTATTAATACTGCTTTTTATTTTGTTTAATGTTGCTTTTTCTACTATACTTATTTGTAATACATACTTTCCATGACCCATAAATATGATTATTAGAATAAATGATTACTTTTTCTTATTTGAATTATTCTAAGCATAGACACAAATACTAGTTCTAAAGTACTTTGATGATTTTCTCAAATTATAAGTTGTTGAGGGTAAGAGAATGAAAAGAATAAAATCTCAAGTAACTGATTTATGTCACACATAACTAATCTCTGAGTAAGTAAACTTCTAACAGTTAGAAGTAAACTTCTAACATTGTCCTATGTGGTCATTGCCAATTTGGTTCTGGTCTTAACTGCATGGTAGTCATATTTTCTGTTACATGTCTAATTTCTCTTCTTTATGCCACCACAATACATTAGAAATTAAAATTTTTGTGATCAGAACGGTTCAAATCTAGATATTTTCTAAGTTAACACCTATCTCAGCCATTAAGAAAATAACAAACAAACGAACACTAGCCAGGTGTAGTGTCACAGGCCTTTAATCCCAGCACTAGGGAAGCAGAGGCAGGTAGATCTTTGTGGGATCCAGGCCAGCCTGGTCTCCAAACTGCTTTTCAGGCCAACTGGGGCTACAGGGAGACCTTATTCAAAAGGACCAAAAAAAAAAAAAAAAAAAAAAAAAAAAAAAAAAAAAAAAAAGGTCACCAGCTTATGTTTCTTCCATACCTCCTTCCTTCAAGGAACACAATATCTTTTTTTTTATATTGTTTCCTTTGTTTCTTTTTTTTTAAGTAAAATATTTTTTTATTATATTTTTTTTAATTTTTTTAATTTATTTATTTATTTTGGTCTTTTGGAGACAGAGTCCCTGTAGCCTCAGTTGTCCTGGAACTCACTCTGTAGACCAGGCTGGCCTTGAACTCAAAAAGATCCGCCTGCCTCTGCCTCCCAAGTGCTAGGATTAAAGGCGTGTGCCACCACGCCTGGCTATATATATTTTTAAATCTAGATCAGTGTCCCCCACCCTAGTCCCCCACCCCACCAGAGCTCATGCATTGTGCCAAACATGCTTTTCTTCTCTTTCTCAGTCTTTCTCAATATTCTCTATGTGGAAGTTGACTATTTTGAGCAGAAGTTCACCATTTCAATCAGTTCTTTGATGCAGTCCTTTCTGTTGTTGTTGTTTCCAGTAAGCATCGCTCCCAACTACTTGGACAAAAGCTCTAGGGGCAGTGCACAAGAAATACTTACAACAAGGTAAATGGCACTAGCATCCACAGATGAGGGATACCATTCATCGTTTGTTTTTCTAAGGACTGTGTGACTTCACTCACCATGATGTCTTCTAGCTCCAGCCATTTTCCTGCAAAGTTCATGATGTCATCTTTCTTTACTGTTGCATAGAACTCCATTGTGAAGATGTACCACATTTTCTCTATCCACTCATCAGTTGAGGGGCATTTGGGTTGGTTCCAGCTCCTTGCTATAGTGAAGAGAACTGAAATAAACATGGCCGTGCATGTATCTCTGCAGTCGGGTGAGTCTTAAGGGTACATGCCTAGGAGTGGTATGGCTGGGTCGGGTGGCAAGTTCATTCCAAGTCTTCCAAGGGTTCTCCACACTGCGTTCCATAGTGGCTGTATGAGTTTACATTCCCACCAGCAGTGGATGAGTGTTCCTCTTTGCCCACAACCTCTCCAGCACTTTATATCATTTGTTTTCTTGATCCTAGCCAGTCTTATTGGAGTAAGATGATATCTTAAAGTGGTTTTCATTTGCATTTCCTTAATGATTAATGATGTTGAACACTTCTTAAGATATTTCTCAGCCATCTCTAATTCCTCACTTGTGAATTCTCTGTTCAGGTCATTGCTCCATCTATTGAGTGGGTCATTTGTTTTCTTTCTTCTTTGTTTTTTGAATAGTTTATATATTCTGGAAATCAATGCTTTGTCAGATGTTTCTGTGATGGAGGTTTCCTCCCACTCTGTGGGATTTCTCTTCACTTCCTTGATTGTTTCTTTTGATGTACAGAAGCTTTTGAATTTAATGACGTCCCATTTGTCAATTGTCGACCTTAATTTTTGCACAGCTGCTGTCTGATTTAGGAAGTCTTTTCCTATGCCTGTGTCTTGTAGTCTGCTGCCATCTTTTTCTTCTAGAGCTTTCAGAGTTTGGGGTTTCACATTGAGGTCTTTAATCCATCTGGAGTTGACTTTTATACAGGGCGAGAGGTAGGGGCTTAATTTCATTCTTCTACAAGTGGTGATCCAGTTTTGCCAACACCACTTGCTGAAGATGCTGTCTTTTCTCCACTGTGTCTTCTTGGTCCCCTTGTCAAATATGAGATGGCTGAAATTGTATGTGCTAAAGTTTGGGTCTTTAGTTTTGTTCCATTGGTCAAAAGGTTTGTTTTTGTACCAGTACCAGGCTGTTTTTATGACTATAGCCCTATAGTACCCTTTGAAGTCTGGTACAGAGATCCCCCCCTGTGTTGCTCTTTTCACTCAGGGTTGTTTTGGATATTCTGGGTCTTTTGTTTTTCCAAATGAATTTAAGGATTTTTTTTTCCAAGCTTGTGAAGAAGCTCTTGGGAATTTTAATTGGGATTACAATAAATCTATACAAGAGTTTGGATAAAATGGACATTTTTACTATGTTAATTTTCCCAATCCATGAGCATGGGAGATTTTTCCATCTTCTGATGTTTTCTTCAATTTCTTTCTTAAGGGTTTAAAATTTTTGTTATAGAGATCTTTGGTATCTTTGGTTAGGTTTGTTCCTAAGTATTTTATTGTTTTTGAGGCTATTGTGAGTGGGAAGGTCTCTTTGAACTCCTTCTCCAGTTGCCTGTTGGTGTAAAGAAAGGCTACTGATTTTTTTAGGCTAATTTTGTATCCTGCCACTTTTCTAAAGCTGTTATTCATTTCTAGGAGTTTTCTGATGGAGTTTTTAGCATCCCTTAAGTAAACAATCATGTCATCAGCAAATAGGGATAGCTTGACTTCCTCTTTTCCAATTAGAACTCTTTTAATTTCCTTTTCTTGCCTTATTGCCCTAGCAACTGTTTCAAGCACTATATTGAAGAGGAGTGGTGACAGGGGGCAGCCTTGCCCAGTTCTTACCTTTAAAGGGAATGTTTCTGTCATTTCCCCATTTAGGATGATATTGGCTGTGGGTTTCTTGTATATGACTTTGATTACATTGAGGAATGATCACTCCAATCCAATTCCCTCTAGGACTATAAGCATGAAGGGATGCTGGATTTTGTCAAAGGCTTTTTCCCTGTCAATTGAGATGATTGTATGGTTTTTGTCTTTCAGTCCACTTATATGTTTGATGATATTTATTGATTTTTGTATGTTGAACCATCCCTGCATTTCTGGTATGAATCCAACTTGGTCATGGTGGATGATCTTCTTGATGTGGGTCTGTACGTGATTTGCCTTTGCCAGTATCCTGTTTAGAATTTTTGCCTCTGTGTTGGAACACAATTTCTTCACCTTCAGAAAAATGTTGTGGGCTCTTACTGTAATATCATCTGTCTACAGGACCTCCATTATGGTCACAGTTGTGATTTCATGGAATTAAAATGATTATACCTTGTATTTACTATTAAACTGTAACTTATTTGTTAGATAGAAATGAACACACATGAACCTAATATACACAATTCTCAGAATAAGAAATACAGTTGAAGAATAAAAATGTCTCTTTTACTTAAATAAGTCACTGAGAATGCTCCAATTTAATTATAATGAAACAAATTTTCTATTTTTGGATCTGCTGCCCATCTCTCTGGTTCCATGATATGTTTTTGTTTGCTTGAGTATGCATGAATGTAGTGCATGTTGACACTATTGCTATAGAGTCAAATGAGCAGGGGGTCCCAGGAGTTTAATTTACCTAGGATTCATGGAACATTGCAGAAGAGGGAGAAAAAAGACTCTAAGTGCCTAAAAAGTGGAGCCTGACCCCATGGAAATAGAATACTACAAGCTCCTGGGGAATCCCAATCTTAGCTGAAGAAATATTGGCAGCTGATTACTGTTGATGAGGAAGATCTGTTCTTCTTAAAGTGAGGGACTCTGGTTAGGCTGATTAGAACTCAGTAGATGACCTTCATTGAGGAGCCTCCAGGTACATTAATTTTCACAGTAGGCCCTAACACCAATGCAGTGTATGAAGTCAGGTGTTGGGAGTATCAGTGGAGAAGGAGCTATAAAGGTGATTGAGAATTTCTGTATGAACTAGACAAAAAATCAATAAAAGCAAATGAAATATAACAAACAAAGTAGAAAAAATAAAATGTGGATTCATGGGAGATAAAAAGAATCTGGAAACTACATCCAGAAATAGGAAGTACATTCCATTGATATTTAAAGTACTATTGAATGATATATATTGGATAATGTCAATTTCTGTTGCATTCTTGGTCTAATTTTGTGATTCCACAGTTATGCATTCATTTTTTTTCTTTCTGTTGTACTTTGGGTATAGCTGTCCTATTCATCTGCTCTTTATATTGCTTCAAGTATTCTCTGAAGGGCTGGTTTTCTGGATATAAATTCTTTCAGCATATTCATGTTATGGAAGATTTTTCTTTCTCCTTAAACATATTTTCTTGGTAAAGTATTCTGGTTTGGCATTTATGGTTATTTAGAACAGGGACTGCTTTCTTTCAGCCTCTTCTGGCTTTCATAGTTTGCTTGGTAAATCAGCTGTAATTCTGATGGGTTTTCCTTTATATGTGACTTGTTTTTCTTTTATAGCTTTCAGTAGAGTCTCTTTTTTCTGTATTTTTAATGGTTTTACTGTGATATGTCATAGTGAAAATCTCTTCTGGTCCTGTCTATTTGGTGTTCTGTGCTTTTTGTATTTATTTGTATGGGCATTCTTTCTTTAATATTGGAAAATTTCATCTAAACTCCTGTTGAAGTTCCTGAACTCATGCTCAGTATAATTATGCTAAGATTCTTCTCCTTCCTCTATGCCTATGATATGTGGGTTGGGTCTTATAATGGTGTTCCACATTTCCTGCATATTGTATTCCTGTGTTCTTTTTTTCAGTTTACCTAATTTTTGCTTGAGTGGTCCAATACTTCAACCTTATCCTTCAGTTTTGATATTTTGTTTTCCATTTTATTCATTCTATTTCTGAGTCTGTCATTTCAAATTGGCTTATTGAATTTTTCATTTCCTTTTTCATTTCAGCCTGAGTTTTCTTCAGTATGTCTATCTCTTTTGTGAATTCACTCAGAAGTTTATCCCTATCTTCTTTTAGTTCTTCGATTTGGTGTGTGTGTGTGTGTGTGTGTGTGTGTGTGTGTGTGTGTTTGTGTGTGTGTGTGTGTGTATTTTTCAAATTGGTTGAATTCTTTTTTATATATTTATTCTTTTTATTAACATATATTAATTATACAATGTAAGGAGTTTCTTTGTGACATTTCATGTATGTATATAAGTGTTTGACCACTCCTGCTCATTTTTCTATCCATCCTCTCCCTTTCTACACCCTAGCACTTGTGCTTTTGATTTTATGCCTTATCCCCCTCTATCTTCTACATGAGAGGAAATATGGGTTCTTTGTTTCTGTGGGACAGATTTATCTCACTTAATATAATGGTCTCCAATTCATCTTCTTTCTGGTTGAGTCAAACTTCATTGTGTGTGTATATGCCACATTTTCTTCACCCTTCAGATGTTGATGGGTACCTAAGCTGATTCCAGAATAATTTCACTATTGTGAACAGTTCTGGAATAAATACCAGGCACTCAGGTATCTTTATACTAAGCTGGATTGGACTGTTTTAGGTATATACCCAGAAGTAGTATGGTTAGACCATGTGGAAGTTCTATTTTTTTTTTTTTTGGTCATTTTAAGACATTTCCCTGTAGCCCCAGCTGGCCTGGAGCTTGTTATATAAACCAGATTGACCTCTATCTCACAGAGATTCACCTTCCTCTTCCTCCAGAGTGCTGGGATTAAAGGCATACACCATCACACCTGGCTTATTTTTAACTTACTAAGGAACCATCATCCTGATTTACACAGTGGCTGGACTAATTTGAATTTCTACCCCTATGTCCTCACCAGAATTTATTGTGTTTTATTTGTTTGTTTCTTTCTTTGTTTTTGCTTTTGTTTTGAGACATGGTCTTCTTGTAGCCCCATCTTGCCTGGAAATTTCTTTTTTTTTTTTCCAAAGCCAATTTTTATTGAACCTTTGTGCATTTCATACAAAATTTCTCATCAAATCTAGACCCATGCCCCCTTCTCTTGTCCCCCAACCCCACCATAGCTCATGCATTCTGTCAAACTTGATTTTCAGCTTTCTCTCTGAAAATAAATGGCAGCTTCTTTCTAGAACCTGTTAAGGGATCCACACTATAAGGGCATAGTTGTTTTCAGATCACAAAGAATATAACATAACATTCTCTCAGTCTCTTTTAAAATTTTCGATGCAGAAGTTTACTGTTTTGAGCAGAAGTTCATCATTTTAGTCAGTTCTTTGACCCAGTCTTTTTGTTGTTGTTGTTGTTGTTTGTTCCCTCCAATTTGCATCACTCAAAAATATGCATATATGCATACCACATATATCATAGGTTTCAACATCTTCAGGTTAGGTTTCTTTTTCTTTTTTTAGGCTGAAAGATGTCGTGTTTGAAAGCTCCTCCTTGGCAAGCCCAAACAACAATTGGTTCTGCCCTTGTGCTCCACACTGGGGTTTTCCCTTCCCATGGTCACCAAATGAGGTCCAGTAAGCACCACATCCTGCCTTGATCTTTCTGTACAGGTATCCATTATACAGCCTGGGTAGTCCAACAATGACAGCCTATACTCTGAAGAGGCTGAAACCCCAGTAGTAGCTCAGTCCCAAGCTGAATGTCTCAGCAGTCCCCAACTGGCACAGAAGGATTAGAGGGTTCTTGGAGAGACATGAGTCTTCAGTCTATACTGGAAGGTTGAAAAGCTGTGTTTCATGTCTTTGAAGGATAGCAAAAGCAGTGACAGCCATAGGGTAGCTTCACTTGCCAGTAAGACAGGCAAAACAACTCTGCTCTCTTTTTCTCAATTATTTTTATTGTTATTGAACTTTTTCCATAAGCCATACATCATTTCTCAATCAAATCTAGAGTCACTTCCCTTTTCATG
Source organism: Rhizomys pruinosus (assembly GCA_009823505.1). Lineage (NCBI taxonomy): Eukaryota > Metazoa > Chordata > Mammalia > Rodentia > Spalacidae > Rhizomys > Rhizomys pruinosus. Next base: position 100,657 of record VZQC01009735.1, read on the forward strand.
GCCCCACCCCACCCGAGTCCCTGAACTCTGCCATACATGTCCTGCATCTTTTTTTCAGTCTTTCCAGAGGTTTTTTTTTAGTTCTTTTGTTGTTGTTTAGATGGATAGATATATAGATATAAATATAGATATAGATAGATATAGATATAGATATAGATATATAGATAGATACATACACATATCACTTGAATTGGAGGACTATTTTTTTCCTAAAAGATGTCATGTTTTCCTTAAGGAAGTGCTCAAAGTCTCCTCCTTGGCAATCCCAAACAACCATCAATCCTGCACTTTTGCTCCACATGGGGGTCTTTCCCTCCCATGGTTCCCAAAATGAAGTCCAGTAAGCACTAGTCCTGTCTTGATCCCTCTGTACTGGCCACCATGATACAGCCCAGGTAGTCCAACAATGGCAGTCTATATTCTGATGAGGCAGAAATCTCCTTAGCTCTTTAGTCCACAGCTGAGTATCTCAGTAGTCCCCATCTGGCATTGAAGGTTTGGAAGATTCTTGGAGAGACATGAGTCTTCAGTCCATATTGGAAGGTTAAAAAGCTGTGTCTCATGTCTTTGAGGAGTGATAGGATTAAAGTGGAAAGATGCAAATCAAGAAATATGATATGGAAATAACATACAGTTTGTTTCCAAAGGATACAATTTTCATATAGGTGCAATGTAACAGGCTGGTGCAACTTAGTCTTTCTGGGTGCTTAACAACCATACTTAATGTCCATACCAATTTGGCTGATGGATCTTTTTTTAACTTTTATCTTTTTACTGAGCATGAGCAGACTTTCCTCTTTATAGACTGGACACTGGCTGAAATCCTATTAGTGGATCTCCAAGACCTCCCTACACAGGAAAACTGCTGACTCACATTTGCAAGACATTTCAAGAGATGCCCCCATGAATAGTCCCCTGGGACTTAGTTGACTTCTGAGGGCAAGGAACAAAGTTATCCCTTAAGATCCTTGACCAAATTGGTATGGACATTAAGTATGATCATTAAGCATCCAGAAAGGCTGTAACACCCACCTGATACTTTTAACTACTGTGTAATATTTTAGAAAAGGCTTGGACAAAAGCTCAAGCAGCCTTGTATAAGAAATACTAAGAAGCACTCCCATAAAATAAATACTGTGGTTAGACATAATGTCATGACAAACTAGTTTTTTTTCCTCATTCTTTTGATCTTATAGTACTCTAAAATATGCCTACATACCCTCCACCCATATACCAAAAATTCCTAAGTCTGAAAATAAAGGTAGCTTCTTTCTAGAACCTGTTAAGGGATCCACACTATAAGGGCATAGTTGTTTTCAGATCACAAAGAATATAACATTAACATTTCTCAGTTTGCTTTACAATGAGGTAATTGGTGCTAGCATCCACAGATGAGGGGTACCATTCATCACTTTTTTTCTGGGACTTTGTTATTTTACTTAACATAATATCTTCTATCTATCTACCTGCAAAGTTCATGATGCCATTGTGGTGGTTTGAATTAGAATGACCCCCATAGGCTTCAAGTATTCAGACATTTTGTCCCCAGTTGTTGGCACTGTTTTGGGATGTCATAGAAGGTCTGACCATGCTGGAGGAAGTACGTCACTGGGGGGGGCATGCTTAGTGAATTCAACAAGTCTTTTTTTTTTTTTTTTCCTCAACATTTTTTTTTATTGATGCTTTGTGCATTTCATACATCATTTTCCAATTCAGTTCAGGCATATCTCCCCTTCCCTTCACCCCCACCCCCACCCCAACCGAGATCAACAAGTCTTAAAGGCTCCAGTTGCTTTCTCTTGACTTCCTGTGCTCATTGGAAGATGTGATTCTTGGCTTTCTGCTCCAGCCCGGACCACCATGCCTCCCCGACACGTCAGTTGAGGGGCTCTTGGGTTGGTTCCAGCTCTTTGATTTTGTGAAGAGAGTTGTGTTTCAATTGGTCCTGGGAAATCCCACAATCTAAGCTCTGTGTACTCCTAAATTGGTTGAATTCTTTGATCGTGTTTATGATTGTCTTTTTAAATTTGCTCAACAATCAAGACAATACTCTACAGACGTGGACACAGGCCAGTCCAATGGAGCCAATTCCCCAGTTGAGGCTCCTTCAACCCAGGTGTGTCAAGTTGACACTAAAGTTATACAGCACACCCTCTTTATCTCTTCTGAGTAGTTTTAGTTTGAAATCTATTTTGTCTGCTATTAGAATAGCACTATGGGTGGTGCCATCCCTGGGAAGTTTGTTATGTACTGTATAAGAAAGCAGGCTGGGCATGGGTCAGGGGAGCAAGCCAGTAAGCAGCATTCTTCCATGGACTGTACTTCAGCTCCTGCCTCCAGGTTCCTGCTCCGAATTCCTATGGTGGGCTCCCTCAGTGGTGAACTGTGACCCAGGAGATGTGAACTGAGTAAACCCTTTCCTCCCCAAGTTGATGTTGGTCAGAATGTTTTGTCACAGCAATTGAAGAGAAAAGAGTGTCACCTAATTCTTATCAAAGGAGCAATTAACCAAGAAGATATCACAATCATGAATATATATGCACCAAACGCTGGTGCACCAAATTTTGTAAGTACAATTGTACAGGACTTTAAGGCACATCTTAATCTCAGGACACTAGTAGTAGGGGACTTCAATACCCCACTGTGTCCGTTAGGTCACCAGACAAAGGATAAACAGAGAGACATCTGAATTGAATAATATAATACACCAAATGGACCTAACAGAAATCTACCGAATATTCCACCCAAGCACCCAAGAGTATACTTTCTATTCAGCACCCTATGGAACCTTCTCCAAAATTGACTACATACTGGAGCATAGGATAAACATCCACAGATACAAAAATATTGAAATAATCCAATGCATTCTATCAGACCACAATGCAACAGAGCTTAATTTCAACACTAGAAGAAGCTCTAGTAAATGCATGAAATCATGGAGATTAAACAACAGAAACTAGTTAATGAAGCTATAATTGTGGAAATCCAAACCTAGACCAAGAATCCAAACAAAAACTAAAATGATGGTAAGCAATATACATATCTCAAAAATAACTTTTAATATCAATATGCTGAATTTCCCAATCAAGAGGCATAGACGAGTAGAATGGATTAAGAAGTAAAATCCATCTTTTTGTTGTATGCAAGAAACCCATTTCACCTTGAAGGACAGGCATTATCTTAAGGCAAAAGTGTGGAAAACATATTCCAAGAAAATGGCACTATGAAAAAAAAAATGAAAGGGCACAAAGAGATGACTTAACATTGCAACTCATGAAACTTCAAAGACAACAAACGAATCTCAAACAAACAGACAAGAAGAAATAAAATAATAAGAGCAGTTATTAATAACATTAAAACAAAGAAAACGATGCAAAGAATCAGTGAATATAAGAGCTGGTTCTTTTCAAGGATAAATAAGATAGACAGTCTTTTAGTGAAGTTAACCAAAAGAAAGAAAGAGCATCTCCAAATCAACCAAACTAGAGATGAAAGCAAAACATCATAACAGCAATGATTCTCTGAGCAGCTGTTGGTTGGTGGCATTTAATGCATGCTTAAATGGTATTAGTTACCAGCTGATAATTAGGATGTGTCTCTTTGCCAGAAAAAAAAAGAAAAAAAACATCATAACAGATAACAAAAATTATTAAACATTATACACGAATAGTCAAATATGAATATGTAAAAGAAATGGATGAATATCTGAAATCATGGAAATCACCAAAGCTTAACTAAGAAGAGATCAATAGCATAAGCAAACCCATAACATATGAGGAAATTTATACAGTAATACAAAACCTCAAACCTAAAAATAAAAAAATAAAAAAAAAGAAGAACCCAAGCCAAGATGGATTTATGGCAGAATTCTACCAGACATTTAAAGAGGACCTACAACCAATATTACTTAAGTTAAGTTATTCAAAATTATAGAAACAGAGAAACAGAAGGAAATCTCCCAAATTCCTTCTGTGAAGCCAGTGTCACTCTAATACTAAAACCAGGCAGGGATTCAACCAAAAAAAGAAAACTATAGATCCATATCATTAATGAATATAGATGCAAAAATTCTCAGCAAAATACTTGCAAACCACATACAGGCACACATCAAAAAGATCATCCACCATGATCAATTCTGATTTGTTCCAGTGATGCAGGGATGGTTCAACATATGCAAATCAACAAATGTCATAAATCATATAAATGGACTCAAAGACCAAAACCATATGCTCATCTCAATTGATGTACAAAAAGCCTTTAATAAAATTCTACATACCTTTATGTTTAAAGTCTTAGAGGGAATTGGACTAAAGGGAACATTCCTCAACATAATTAAAGATGTATACATGGGGCTGGAGAGATGGCCTAGCATTTAAGAGCACCTACTGCTCTTGCAGAGGACTCGGGTTCGATCCCCAGCACCCACATGGCAGCTGAAAACCGTCTGTAACTCCAGTTCTAGGGGAATCCAATACCCTCCTCTGACCTCTGCAGCATTGCACAACACGGGTGCACAAACCTGCATGCAGACAATACATTCATACACATATGAAAATAAATAAAAAATAAAAATTTTTTAAAAAGATATATACACAAACATCACAGCCAGCAACATTCCAAATGGAATAAAGAAAATTAGATAGGGATGGAGAGATGGCTTGGCGGTTAAGAGTACCAACTGTTCTTGCAGAGGACTCGGGTTCGATTCCCAGCACCCACATGGAGGCTAAGAACAGTCTTTAACTCCAGTTCCAGGGGAATCCGATGCCCTCTTCTAAACTCCCCAACATTGCACAACACAGGTGCACCAACCTACATGCAGACAGTACACTCATATACATAAAAAATAATAAATAGGGCTGGAGAGATGGCCTGGCGGTTAGGAGCGCCGACCGCTCTTACGGAGGACCCGGGTTCGATCCCCAGCACCCACATGGCGGCCGAGAACCATCTGAAACTCCAATTCCAGGAGAACTCCAGTTCCAGGGGAATCCGAGAGACCCTCCTCTGACCTCCACGGCATTGCACGACACGGGTGCACAGACTTGCATGCAGACAGTTCATTCATACACATACGGAAATAAATAAAATTAATAAAAAAAATTTTTTAAATAATAAATAAATGAGAGACATTCCCCTTAAATTCAGGAATCCAGTAAGACTTCCCACTATCTCCACACCTTTTCAATAGCTTGAAACTCTTGCTAGAGCAATAATACAAGGCAAAGAAATTGAAGGAGTACTAACTGGAAAATCAGGTAAAACTATCCCTTTTCGCAGGTGAAATAATTTTATAACCAAGAGTTGCCAAAAAAACACCAGGAAACTCCTAGAAATGATTAACAGCTTCAGTAGATTACAAAAGTAATCTACAAAATCAGTAGCTTTTCTATATGCTGATAAAAAGATATTGGGAGAAGAATAAATGGAAATACTTGCATTTACAGTTGCCTAAAAAATACATATCTCAGAAAAAAAAAAAAAACTTGACCAAAGATATTTAAGATCTCCACAATGAAAATGTTAAATCTTTGGAGAAAGAGATTGAAGAAGACACAAGAAGATGGAAGTACCCTCCCCCATGCTCATGGATTGGCAGAATTAATATTATAAAAACGAGCATCCTACCCAAAGTAATATATAGATTCAATGTAATACCAATCAAAATCTCCATGACTTTCTTTATAGAATTAGAAAAATAGTATCCTAAAATTCATGTGAAACACCAAAGACTGGATAGCCAAAACACAAAGAGTAATGCAAGGAGGATTAATATACCAGATTTCAAAGTATATTACCGAGCTATAGTCATAAAACAACATGTTATTGGCAGAACAATGGACCAGTAAATCAATGGAACAAAACTGAAGACTCAAATTTGAGTACATGAAATTTCAGCCACCTGATATTTGACAAAGGGACCAAGAATACTCTAGAGGAAAGGCAGTATGTTCCGCAAATAGTGCTGGCAAAACTGAATCATCACTGTAGAGGAATTCAACAAAATCCCTACCATTCACCCTGCACAAATGTCAACTTGAAAAAGATCAAAGACTTCAATGCAAAACTTGAAACTATGAAAATTTTAGAAGAAAACATTGGCAGTAACCTACAAGATACAGGTGTAGGAAATGTCTTTCTAAATCTGACAGTAGAAATAAGGTCAACAATGAACAAGTGGGATCTCATTAAACTAAAAAGCTTCTGTACAGCAAAAGAAACAATCACTATTTGAAGAGAAAACCCACAAAGTCAGAGGAAATCTTCACCAGTGGCACATCTGACAGAGATTTAACATCCAAAGTATATTTTTTTATATTCTTGAATCTATAAATTATTCAAAAAGCAAAAGACCAAGAAAACAATCTTACTGTTATAGTGATTCTTAGTTACATTTCATTATGTTTGGGATGATACTTTATATGACTTTAAGCTTGCTTGTTATGATTTCTGTTGTGGCTTACCTGTGATCTATTTTAGAAAATATTTTCATATGTTTAAGAAGAAATCTTAGGGCTCTGGGTGTAGCTCAGTGGTACAGTCCTTGCATACCTTGCAAAAGGGCCATGGTTTATGTCACAGCAGCATAAACAAATGAATCTAGTATTGTTGAATGAAATAGTCTGTACTCTATGTTCTGTGTGTTAGTTCCATTATGTCTATGGTGTTTAACAAATCCTTTTCCCCCTATGTCCTGTCCATTTCTTGAAAGTAGGGTATTGAGATCTCGGAGCTTTATGGATTGCCACTGTATATCTTTCCTTCTATAAATTTGAATGAAAAATTTTATTCTCCTGTAAACAGTTGCAGATTTTCTGACACTTTTGTAACCTTATATCCCCTGTGTGATTTTTTTCAGGGAGTTCAGGACATTTATATTTAAACTAATTATAGAGAAATATTTCATATTATCCTCTTGTTAATTTCTTTCTCTCTTATAGTGCCCTTTCCTTCCTCTCTTACTACCCTCTTTCTGTTCTGAAAATTTTAATAATGTCACCTTCTTTGATTCTTTTCTTGTCTTTTAATATCATACATAGATATTTTCTCTTTATCATGGGCTGCAGACAATTCATCTTATAGATACGACAGTACATTTTAAGATGATAAATCACTTGCATATGAAAACTATGCTTTGATTTTTCCACCTGCATACCATGTATCATGAAAATTACAATTTCTGAGCCGGGCGTGGTGGCGCACGCCTTTAATCCTAGCACTTGGGAGGCAGAGGCAGGCGGATCTTTGTGAGTTCAAGGCCAGCCTGGTCTACAGAGTGAGTTCCAGGACAGCTGGGGCTACAGGGAGACCCTGTCTCGAAAAGACCAAAAAAAAAAAAAAAAAAAAAAAAAAAAAAAAAAAAAGAAAGAAAATTACAATTTCTGGAGCTGGAGAGATGGCTCAGCAGTTAAGAGCACCAACTGCTCTTGCAGAGGACCCGGGTTCGATTCCCAGCACCCACATGGCAGGTAAGAACCATCTTTAATTCCAGTTCCAGGGGAATCTAACACCTTCTTCTGACCTCTTCAGCATTGCACAACACGGGTGCACCAACCTATATGCAGACAGTACACTCATACACACAAAAAATAATAAATAAAAAATTTTAAAAAATTACAATTTCCTATCTTCTTTATCCATTATGCGCTGTGGTTAAAGGCTGAGGTTGAGAACACCAGAAAACATCTTTTATCTTCTAAATAAGAATTTGAAATGATTTAAGCATCACCATTGCAGTGTTACATCATTCTGCCTTTCCTCCAAGCCTAGAGACAATGTCTCTCTGTGTTCTTGTTGTCCTGTCAGCCTGGGTAAGAGTGTCTCTTAAGCTTAAGACTTTAATTCTAGTTTAGGCAACATAGAAAAACTGCACTTAAAAATATAAACAAATATACCTATAAAAGCTTACTAGCATGATTTATACTTTACATGATTTTGTTTAGATGCTCTGTGTCTTTCCATTTCAATTTGAAGGATGCTTAATATTGGAAGTTCTTATAATGAAAATCTAGTGTTGAACATACTCAGGCTTTTTTTTTTTCATTCTTGTAAAAGTCTGATCTGTTTATCATTTTTGGAGGATATTGCTGTATATAGTATTCTTTATTAGATATTTTTAATACATTGAACATAATATTCTTTTTTTTTTAATTTTATTTATTTCTGTGTGTGTATGAATGTACTGCCTGCATGCAAGTTTGTACACCCATGTCGTGCAATGCCGCGGAGGTCAGAAGAGGGTGTTGGATTCCCCTGGAACTGGAGTTCTCCTGGAATTGGAGTTTCAGACGGTTCGGTTCTCGTCTGCCATGTGGGTGCTGGGGATCAAACCCGGGTCCTCTGTAAGAGCGGTCTAAATAATATTCTATTCCTTTCTTCCCTGAATGGTCTTTTTGAGACAGTGTCTCTCCATAGCCAACTGGCCTGGAACTCATTGTGTAGACCAGGCTGGCCTCAATTTAGATCTGCCTGACTCTGCCTCCCACGTGCAGGGATTAAAGGCATGTGGCACCACTCCCGGCCCTTAGCCATTGTTCTCTACATAAATATTTATCCTTTCTCTGTGTCTTTTCTATTATTCTCATTGCCATATATTGATGTAGTTAGTAATTTTTCAAAAGTTCCATAAAAAATTTACCAAAAGTTCCCTAGATTGGGTTACAATTTCTTATCCACTTCCCCATGGCTATGCCACTATGCCGATATTTCATCTGGTTTGATCTTGCATAGAATTTGTGCATACTCTGCATCAGTTGAGAGGATGGTGTGGTTTTTGTCCTTCAGTCCATCTATATGCTTGATGATATTTATTGATTTTCGTATGTTGAACCATCCCTGCATCTCTGGTATGAATCCAACTTGGTCATGATGGATGATCTTCTTGATGTGTGTCTGTATGCAATTAGCCAATATCCTGTTTAGAATTTTGGCATCTGTGTTCATTAGGGAGATGGGTCAATAGTTCTCCTTTTTGGCTGCATCTTTGCCTGGTTTTGGTATTAGTGTGATGCTGGCTTCGTAGAAGGAATCTGGGAGAACTCCCTCCAATTGTATCCTTCTAAACAGCTTGAGTAGTAATGGTTGTAAGTCTTTTTGAAATATTTTATAGAATTCTGCTGTGAAACCATTTGGGCCTGGGCATTTTTTTGGTTGGAAGCTCTTATTCATATTCAACATTTTTCTTCATATAATATTGGGCTGTTTAGCTGTCGGTCTCTTCTTGGTAAGCTTTGGTGATTCCCAGGATTTCAGATAATCATCCTTTTCTCTAGGTTTTCAAATTTTAGTAGAGTATGGGTTTTTGAAGTAATCCCTATGGTTGTCTGGATCTTTTCATTGTCTGTTGTGATTTCCCCTTTCATCACAGATTCTATTGATTTGGAGTTGTTTCCTTTTTTTCTTTTAGTTAACTGACTAGAGGTCGGTCTATCTATTCTCTCAAAAGTACAAACTTTTGGATTGATTTGATTTTTTTTATGGTTTTCTTTGTTTCTATTTCATTGATCTCTGCTCTGATTTTTGTTATTTCTTCTTGTTCTGCGTTTAGGGTTATGGGTGTTGTCTGTCAAGTACTTTAAGCTGTTGTGTTAGATCATCACTTGTGCTCTTTTTCTGTTTTTTAAATGTAGGCACTTAGAGCATAAACTTCCCTCTGAGGACTGCCTTTAAAGTGTCCCATATGTTTGCTGTGTTGTATTATCATTGTCATCAGTTCCAGGAAGGTTTTTAATAAATTCAACATCCCTACATTTTTAAAGCCCTGGAGGAATTGGATTGGAGGGATCATTCCTATATGTACTCAAAGCCATATACGAGGAAACCCACCGCCAATACATCCTAATGGGGAAATGACAGCAGCACTCCCTTTAAGGTAGAACTAGCAATCGGCTGCCCCATCACCACTCCTCTCCAATATAGTGCATTGAAACACCTTGCTAGGGCATAAGGCAAGAAAGGAAAATTAAAGAGTTCTAATCGGAAAAGAATAGTCCAAACTATCCTTTTTGCGGATGATATGATTGGTTACTTAAGGGATGCTAACACTCCACCAGTAAACTCCTCTGAAATGAATTAGGAACTTCAGTAAGTGGCAGGATAAAAAAAATAAATCTAGAAATATCAGTAGCCTTCTTTCGTACACCAACAATTAAAGCAACTGAAAGAATAAGGAACTACAAGGAGGAACCTTCCCACTCATTTTTAGCCTCAAAAAACAATAAAATACTTAGGAACAACAACTACAAAACACACCAAGGATCTTACAACACAAAATTTTAACTGAAGAAGGAAATTAAACATCAGAAGATGGACAAAACCTCCCATGATCATGGATTGGGAAAATAAATATATTAAAAATGTCCATTCCTAACCTAACTCGATATACAGATTTAGATGCAATCCCAATAAAAATCCCCAAGAGTTTCTTTCACAGTTTTTGGAAAAAAACAAAAATCTCAATTCATTTGGAAAAACAAAAAAAAAAGTACCCCCAAAGAGACAACAGAGCAACCCTGAGTGAAAAGAGCAATACAGGGGGGATCTCTATAACACCGGCCGATTTTAAAACATATACTACAGGGCTATAGTCATAAAAACAGCTTGGTATGGCACAAAACAGACCTGTTGACCAAGAATAAAACTGAAGATCCAAACCTGATGCATCATACAATTCAGCACACCTATTTATAAAGGGGGCCTAGAAACACAATGGAGGAAAGGACACATCTTCAACAAGTAGTGCTGGCAAAACTGGATACACCACTTAGAGAAATGAAAGTTAAACCCCTACGCTCTCCCTGTGCAAAAAGTCAATTCCGATGGGATTAAAGACCTTAACGTGAAAACCAAACTCTGGAGGCAATAGAAGAAAAACTTGGCAGCACAACTACAAGACTAAGTGTAAGGAAAAAGACTTCCTAAATCAGCAGCAGCTGACGATCAAAGAAATAAGATCGACAATTGGAAAAATGGAACCGTCATTAGAACTCAAAAGCTTTCTGTACAATCAAAAAGAAACAATAACAGGAAGTAAAAGAAGAAAACCCACTGAGTGGGAGGAAGCCTTTCACTGTCAGATACATCTGACAAAGAGTAATTCCAGAGTAACAAAACTACTCCAAAAAACAAAGAAAAAAGAAAAAGGCACAAGATACAAAAAAATAAAAGATGTGGAGCAAAGGCTGAATTAGAGACTTTGCACAGCAGGAGGACTCAGGAGAGCTGAGAAACTATGAAAAACGGTCAATGTCCACGAATAGTTAAGGAAATGCAATTAAGACCAACTCTAAGATATCAAAGTCCCTCACTCTACCAATAAGACGGGCCAAAGTCAAGTAAAAAAAATAAACAATGCTGGAGAGGTTGTGGGGGAAAGGGGAAACACACATCCATTGCTGGTGGGAATGTAAACTTGTGCAGCCAATATGGAAACTACAAGTGTGGAGAAAACCCTTGGAAGACTCAAAAAAAAAAAATACATCTATATATGATCCAGCAATTCCATTTCTGGTTATATACCCACAAGAATCATCTTACTGCAGAATTACATACACAACTATATTTATTACAGCTCTTTTCACAAAAGCAAAAAGCTGGAAACCAACCAAATGGCCCCCTCAACTGATGATTGGATGAAAAAAATGTGGTAACATTACGCAATGAAGTTCTATGCAGCCATAAAGAAAGGATGAGAATCATGACTTCAGTAAATGTATGGAGCTAGAAGATATTAATATTAAGTGAAGTAACGCATCACAGAAAAACAAATGACGAATGGTGTCCCTCATATGTGGATGATAGCATCAGTACCCAGTTATTAATATTTCCTGTGATGAAAGAGGGGGATGCACATTACAAGAACAACAACAGAAAGAACTGCATCAGAAACTGACTGGAAATGGTGAACCAAGAGGGGGGGGAGGGGGTGGGATAGGGACATGGGTCTATATTCTATTAATGTATATTTAATTTAAAATTACATGTATTTTACTCAAAATTTATAAAACAATAACTTTGGGATTAACATAGACAGATGTTGTCTATAAGTTTTTTTTGTGTTATGCAGTATCATTTTGTAACATAAATCTTTTACTTAGAGGATAATTTAACTTTAATGATTTAATGTTTTGCTTCCCAATAACAACAGGCACTCAGCCCCCACCCCCAAAAAAAAATGGACAAATTTGATGAAATTTACACCTTGATCCCTGCCTATGGGTATGTATACTACAACTAACTACTGCCTTTTTGAAGACTCCATGGTCAAAAAATAAATAACGGTTCATATTAAACCTTTTTGTCCAAAAATTTCAATTTAATCTTGAGACTAACTATGGGAAAATATTTGAATGTTCCCACAGGTCAAAACGTCACCAACTCAAAGCTGAGAAAGAAAGGATACAGCCTTCTGTAGTGTAGGGTTTACCAAGAATACCAGCAAGAGAAGTTCACACCAATCGTAGCACCAAAGGAAGAAAGCCTCAGACTGCTACAGGCATCAAACATCTCTGAGAACATAGATGTAATACTGTTTTTACAGTGGAGTCCTAATGAACTTTACTTCTAGGATGCAGCACAGTTTCATTACGAGAGACCTCCTTACCATCTTTTTCATAGAACAAAGAAAACAGGGTGGTAATGAGTCAAATCCTTATCGGTGATTAGAGCTGACTGTTATATAAGTAATCTCTTATAAAACAGAAAAAAACTGCTTTCCTTTAATTGACTACTAGACAAGGGAACTGTAAAAAAGGATTATTCTTTATTCAGAACAAAATATAATCCTAAAGTCTCTTTAAGTAGTTCATATCATTAATACAAGAGAGCACTGATAGCACAATGGAGTATTCTGCCAAGGAGATGCGAGCCAGGGACCCAAGCCCCCCCCAAAAAACCAAAAAAAGGTTAAGCCTTATTGCCTGTAAACTGAGATATCTTCCAAAGAAAAGAGAGGTGGTAAGGTCCACCCTGCTGTCATGACCTGATGTAACCATGGGAGGTTTGTATCGAGATCACACTTAAAAGTGTACAGATGGCCGCTGGAATACCATAGAGTGTTACCAAAGGCCAACTGAAGCCAATAAACCAAATGTTGGTCTCCTTGAGTCAACAAAACTCCTCCACCAACATAAGCTACAAACCCCAATTTCTTGGAGATACTGTGCAGCATGGCAGCCATATGTCTGTAATAAAGAAAATTATCCCAACTTTATTTGATTATTAGCTCTCCTCTTGCAGGAATAACTCGTGGATGTCGCCACAATCTTATACCTTCTAGTGATTAAGAGATTTATATGCCACGGTAAGGCCTTGTCATCATTCTCAGGAAAAATAAGTAACCAGGTGAAATTAACACACCATCCAAACATCTGTGTCTATACCAAATTAAACTACCATAGTAACTAGTCAATGTTTAAGTACATATATATCTAATCGCTATGCTTCATTAGTAGGATTGAAAGCCTGTCCCTGGCCAATCGGTCAGCCCACAAAAAGAAACACAGCCAGAAAGATTAGACTACCAAACCGACATCTCCAGACAAAGTAGACCTGTTTTGCTTCTTGTCCACCTGTGCCACGTCTCTAAGCCTAAGGAACAATCTGTGGAATAGGGGGAGTGGTATATTGTTGGGGCTGCGATAGGGTGAATTGTGAAAATATAGCAATATAGTCTGGACATTATTTGATCACTTGATTGAACATTAGGTTCCCTCCAGCTGGATAGGGGGAGCCTTGGGCTGTGTAGGCTGGGGCACAACTGCTTGCAAATTGGTGTTATATGAAGGATTCTTGTGCAAAAAAAAAAAAGAAAAGGAGCTAGAGAACTGAAATTTGAACTAACTGGGAATATGAAATGCTATTGTTTTATTTATAGTTTGTATTGGTTGGTCTCTATTTTTCTGAAGTACACAACATCACAGTGTAAAACACTTTCTTTTACTTGTAGGGACAATTTTAAAGGAATTAAGCTTAAGTTTTTAATTCCCAAATAAGTAGAAGTCCTAGTCCAGTCATATAAGTGTAAAAAGCAAGTGTTGTATGGGAAAATTGAATTGTATCAGGTTTTCAACTCTGCCCAAGCTTTACCCACCAAGTATAGGATATTTTAAGGCGTAGTGAATTGTTTAGATTAAATTTAGGTGTAGGTTGTTATTGGGGGAAATGGTAATACAACTGAAATAATTGGGAACATAAATGTTTAATTGGTTTTTTATGTTATAATTTGGTAGTGGGTTAAGGTATACAAATGGCATATATAATTTTTCTGAATAACACAACAGCGACATTGTAACACTTTCTTTAACTTGTAGGACAATTTAAAGGACCTAAGCTTAAATGTCCTTCCCAAACAGTAGCATAAAGTCAATGAGAAACAGTTTTGGGTAAATTTAATGAAAGCTTATTCCTTGGCTCCTGTTTAATGGGTTATGTGTAATACAACGTAGGCATCTATAGGTCCAAAACATAAAAAAACTAAAAAAAAAAAGAGGAGGTGGGAGGGGGGGTACTATCATTTCTGGGATGACAAATGGAAAAGTCTGTGTTCCAATCCTATTGAATAATTCAAATTTTTTTCTGATCATTAAACTAACATGGGAGGAGAATTTTATGTTCCCACAGGTAAAAATCACCAATTAAATGCCTGAAAACATACACTTATGGCTGTGCATGAATAAACTGGGGAATGCCAGCAGAGAGGTTGACGCATCGGAACATTAAGGAATGAGGACCCTCAGACTGCCTGAGTCAAGGACACGGAGCATCTCTCTGAATAATATTGGGGTTTGACTGTTTATAATGGGCCCGAATGAAGTTTACCTTCCAGATGCGGAGAAACCTGCCTACCTCTCCCCTTTTTTAGAAAAAAGAAAATCCATGAATGGTAATGAAACCACTCCCTAAATGTAAACTAGAGCCAATTGTTAACAGTGGTAATTTCCTATAAAACAGGCATGACGTATTAACTCATTGATAGGCATAGAAACTGGGGAAGGATATTTCTCGATCTAGAGCCAAATTCAGTATTAATGTGTTTATAATAAGTTGTATAATTTAGCAAAATATATTACTACAGTAAAGCTCTGACATCAGTATGAATTATTCTGCCTAGGAGATGTTGGCTAGGGATTCCAAACCCCCCCCCCCCAAATTTAAAGACCTTTGCCTATAGTGGGATATTGGCAAGGAGAAAGGCAGTAAGTCCCTGTTGTCGAAAACCTGTGTGGAGCATGAACAAGTTATGAGAAACAACATCATTTGCTAGCGTACACTGGCCTATGAAATCTAGGGAGTGTTACCAAAGGCACATGAAGCAATAACAGTAAGAAATATTGGTCTCCCTGAGACGAAGCAAGCTCCTCCATCAATATCAGCTAAAGAACACCTCAAAACAACACAACATACCCCTAAACAGCCTGAGATAATGTGGGAGCAGTGGCAGCCAAGTGTCTATAAGAGGAAGGATATTCCCAAATCGGTTTGCTATTAGCTCTCTCCTTGTGAGGAATAACTCACAGCGGAGGCCACAAGCTTATGTCCTCTAGTGGTAAGGCGATGTTATAAGCCACAATATGACCCTTTCAACCTTATGAGAATCCACAGTTTGCCGGATTAGTTAGCATACCATCCAAGCAGCTGTGTCCATGCTCAAAGCTTAGCTGACATAATAAGTGGTACTGCCTTAAATGCCTGTACACCCATAGCTTGTTCCTTTGGGGTTAGTATGACTAAAAAGGGTAACACTGGGGAAAGTGGTCAATCCATGAAGGGAAAAAAACAACCTGAACAGACTAGTCCAAAATGACAAACTCCAAAGGAATTAGACTGTTTTCTTTTCTTGCTCACCCACTTGGTGCCACCGTTCCCAAAGCCCCGGGAACAAACTAACTTGTGGAAGAGAGGCATGGTAGATTATGATGGCTGTGGAGAGATAGGGGTGAATCATGAAAACTACAGGAATATAGTCCTGACTCCTGATTGGCCAACATGCCTGTGCATACAAGCTTCTTCTCCAACTGGTCTAATGGGAACATGGGTTGTTCAAAATTTGGACATAGATACTGCAACTTACTCGAATTACCTGATTGGAGGAGCATACTGAGTAACATCAGATGTTTATCTTGCAAACAAACCTGTGGTCATTATAGTTTGTAATTCCCTAAAAAAATAAAAAAATAATTAAAAAAAAAGAATTGTGCATAAGGTCTGTCACCAATTGATGTTGTTGAAGTTATAGTGAGAAAGAAAATATCCAGATGTCTGCAAGATTCCATTTTTGGTGATTAGTGTCTACCAAGAGGGGTCAGGACACTGACTTGGAGGGTTGTGATTCTTGGTGGGGCCCAGTGGAGGGATCCACCCTGAAGGGCGTTGGGGGATACAGATTATACTCTATAAGCCATGTGTAAGAGAGTATATAAAATTGGGAGGGGGATGTGGAAAGGATCTAAATGACATCAAACCATTTTGAATGAAAAAATCTCAAAAATTCAATAAAAATACAAGAAAATCCATTCATTTATCTTCACACTTTTAATTTAACTTAATTTTTATTTTTTCATCTTCTGATAGGTAAGTTTGTGAAAAAAGAACTTTGTCCAATACATGGAGTTTATCTTCTGCTTGATAAAGTTTTTGGTTGAAGATATTTTGGGTAAAATCTGTTTTTTTTTTTTTTTTATTTTTTTTATTTTTTTTATTTGTATGTGTGAATGTACTGTTTGCATGCAGGTCTGTGCCCGTTCTGTGTCGCTGACAACGCCGCGAGGTACAGAAGTGAGGCTCGATTTCCCCTGGAGACGGGAGCTCTCCTGAGTATGGAGTTTACAGGACGGCTCCTTAGCCCCATGTGGGGGCTGGGGATCTACACCGGGTCCTCTGCAAGCGCGGTCGGCTGCTCTAACCGCTAGGCATCTCTCCAGCCCCAATAGTATTGTAAAACGTTTCATGAAATTAAGAGGGCATTTTTCATCTCTAAAACTTACCTCTACTTTTTTAAATATTTTTTATATTTGTTTGTGAATTGTCCAGTTTTTCATGCTTCATGTCTCTGAGATTTATTGACCTTCTGTAAATGGTTTTAAAATTATTGTTTGACAATTAATATCTTTGATATGTTTTTGGTGATTTGCTTTGTTGGCTCATTTTCCCCTGACTTCATATTCCTGGTAACTTAGTGCTGGTATTCACAATTGAGTTAGTCACCTTCTTTGCACAGAAAAAAAAATTACAGCTGGCTACAGATTTTGCAGTGACCTCAAACACTCTCTATGACTACATCTCCCCTCTTCCATACTTCGTGTATAATCCTAATTAGGAAGGTTTGGTTTATTTTTGATGGGCACAAAAATTCTTCCGTGAGCTCTAGTGTTTGTCTGCTTTGCTTCAGTTCCTTTGTGCTCAGAAAGATGACACAGAAACCAATTCTTTATGTGGCCATAAAACCCAGAATATTAACATAATGCATTTTCATGCCTTTCTTCTATCTTTGAGTAGAGAGCCATGCCACAGCTATTCTTCAACAGTAGCATCCGCCCAGCTCCTCTTAGCTCTCAGTGACCTTCAGGGATCTAGTGTATTCTGGGTTCCCAGGAGGGAAAGAAAGAAGCTGTATTAGTCAGGGTTCTCTAAAGAAACAGAAGGAACAAGATGCCTATCTATAACTATAACCTACAATTTATTGTTTTGCTCACGTGACAGAGCTCAACAGTAGCGCCAAACTGGAGAGGCCCGGGAAATCCAGGGAACTGCTCAGTCCGCAAGGTGGATGTCTCAGTATCCCAGTCCTAGTGCTGAAAGGCCCGAATAGATTTCCAGGAGATCTGCCATCTCAGTACACGCTGGGATCGCGAAAGGTTTGATCACAGCAGCAGGACAAACTCACCAGTGAGATAGAAGGCAAAGCGCAGAAGGAAAAGGAAAAAAGGGTGCCAAAGACATCCTCGCAGCTCCCACCGCTGCCGTGGCCTTAATACTGCCTGCCGGCAGTAGGTAACACCCACATTTTTGATTGGGGGTGTAGAAGTCCGTCCGGGTTTAGGTGGTCCAGATCCAATCAGAAGCCCCTTTTCTCTTATTTGTTTCCTTAGTCCAAGTCAAGTTGACAACACAGCCCAGTAGTAACCGATGACAGAGCCACCCCTTTGTCAACGTGACACCCAATAAATAAGGCCTCTGCTTAAAGGTCATTGCAAAACGATGGCGGCATAAGTCCCACCTAAAATGTTATAATTAACATACAGGCGATGTGCGATCGCAAAGCATTATATCTTAGATTATGTGGTAATGTCCTTGAGAAGCACTTAGTCCCTTCAGTATCTAATAAAGCCCCTAAATATGACAAACACACTTAAACAACCCGAATCTCAGGTCAGTTGCAACCTTCAGAAAGGGGCACCCACGTCATCCACTTAAATACATAGACATGCATATATATATATATAAGTNGAGGGAGGAAATGGGGGGGGGGAGTGGTAGCATGGGGTGGGGGAAACATGGGTGATGACGATGTGATATCATGTATTTCCGATAGCAACGGTCTGCTAGTGGTACCACTGATTTCTAACATCTGGTGTTCAGGGTAATTCCTCTAAGTTTGTAGGCAGGATAATGTCTGTGTTCAGTAGTGTAATAAAAGTATTGATAACAACATATATATGATATGGATATAAATGACATAAAAAGTAAGAATCTAATATTTAAAGTACAATCCTTTAGGGCTGGAGAGATGGCATAGCGGTTAGAGCGCCGACCGCAGCTTGCAGAGGACCCGGGTTCGATCCCCAGCACCCACATGGCGGCTGAGAGCCGTCTGAAACTCCAACTCCAGGAGAACTCCAGCTCCAGGGGAATCCGACGCCCACTTCTGACCTCCGCGGCATTGCGCGACACGGGTGCACAGACTTGCATGCAGACAATACATTCGTACACATACAGAAATAAATAAAATTAATAAAAAAAAAAATTAAAAAAAAAATAAATAAAAAATAAAGTACAATCCTTTTAAAAAATGTAATCAGCCAAAAGAATATTATTTCTTGTTCCTTGAATCTGTATGCAGCAAATTTCTGTTAAAGAAAGTATCCTGAATGGTAAGTGTGTTTTCCTGGGAGAGCCACGCACTGGGTGCACTGGACTTACTGGCGGAAGTGGGGATATAGTTCTGCTTCCCTCATTTGCGGTCAGTTTGTTTTTAGGGTGATGTTCCCTCCTTTTGGAAGATGTGGTGCCCCCCCAAAAAAAAAGAAATTAGAGGGGAAAGAAAGAAAAGAGAAGGATGAAGGAATAGAAGAGGGAAATATCAAGGAGTTAAGAAAAGAAAGCCAGGCATGGTGGCGCACGCCTTTAATCCCAGCACTTGGGAGGCAGAGGCAGGTGCATCTCTGTGAGTTCAAGGCCAGCCTGGTCTACATAGAGAGTTCTAGAACAGCTGGGGCTACAGGGAGACCCTGTATCAAAAATACCAAGAAAAGAAAAAAGACAAGAAAAGACAAGACCATTTAGGTAGGGCTCAAGAGATGGGTCAGAGGTTAGAGCACTGGCTGCTCTTGCAGAGGAGCTGAGGTCAATTCCCAGCACCCATATGGCAGCTAACAACTGTCCATAACTCTAATTTCAGGGGATCCAACACCCTCTTCTGACCTCCATGGGTACTATACAACATGGGTGCACTTACACACATGCAGGAAATACACTAATGCATGTAAAATAAGATAAAAAAAATAACTGTCAACCTGAGGTGTGGGGAACTAGACCTGATTTTACAGCCGTCTCAGTGTGGAAGGTGCTAGGTGCCAGGTCATGATGAAGATGATCCAGTGTTTCCATCTCATTTACTCTGTGTTTGAACTTGAGACCCTTAGGCTAGAGATAAACTACCTAAAGGAAAGCTGGACTGGTGGCACATGCCTTTAATCCCAGCGCTTGGGAGGCAGAGGCAGGCGGATCTCTGTGAGTTCAAGGCCAGCCTGGTCTACATAGCGAGCTCCAGGCCAGCTGGGACTAAAGGGAGACCATGTCTCAAAAAGACAAAAAAAAAAAAAAAAAAAAAAATGCTAAAGGAAGGATGCTAGAGAATAATGACGCTAGTGACCTGTGTGTGCCTTTTTTTTTTTTTTTTTTTTCCTTTTTGTCTTTTCAAGATAGGGTCACCCTATAGCCCTTGATGTCCCTGGAACTCAACTCTGTAAACCAGGGCTGGGCCTTGAACTCACATAGATCCACCTGCCTCTGCCTCCCCAGTACTGGGATTAAAGGTGTGTGCCATCACACCCGGCAAGATTTTTTTTTTTTAGTTTTGTATGTGTATGAATGCACTGTCTGCATGCAGGTCTGTGCACCCGTGTCGTGCAATGCTGCGGAGGTCAGAAGAGGGTGTCGGACTCCCCTGGAACTGGAGTTCTCCTGGAATTGGAGTTACAGACGGTTCTTAGCCGCCATGTGGGTGCTGGGGATCGAACCCAGGTCCTCTGCAAGAGCAGTCGGCGCTCTTAACCGCTAGGCTCTCTCTCTAGCCCCGCAAGATTTATTTTTAAATTACGTACTTGTGTCTTAGGTGTGTGCGTGTGAGTCCAGGTGCCAGCAGAGGCCAGGGGGATCTTATCCCCTGGAGCTGCATTTACAAGTGGTTATGAACCACCTGCCACAGGTGCTGAGAACCGAGCTTGGGGCCTCTAGGAGAGCAGCACCTGCTCTTAACTGCTGAGCTATTTCTCTAGCTATGCGTCTTTGTTGAAGAAACTGTTTTGGCAAAGTCTATCAAAGCTGGGGTGTGACCGTGCCTGCCTTACAGAGAGTGAAGCACTGGGCATTTGCATGCGGCTCCTTTCCCCACCCCATCCTCACTCCCCTTGAATAGACTCAAGTTGTTGCTGTTTTTGAGACAGTGTCTCACTGTGCAGACTTGCCTGGCCTAGAACTCAGTATGTACACCAGGTTGGCACTGAACTCAAGGGATCCATCTGCCCCTACCTCTCCAGTGCTGAAATTAAAGACCTGTGCTACCACAACCTAGACCCAAGTTTTAAGTTAGGTGGGGACTAGTTAGGTTCCAGCTCTTTTGTTGAGACGGTTTCCTGGAGTCCAGGCTGGCCTGAACTTGCTGTGTGGCAGATGACCACCTTGAATTTCCCATCCTCTCTACGTGCTGGAATTACAGGCATGTGCCACCATGCCCAGTTGATGTGGTATAGGGATGGAATCCAGGATTTTGTGTACGTTGGACAGCATTCTACTAAGCAAGCTACATCTCAGCCCTAATTCCAGCTCGCAGAGCAGGACTGTTTTCTAGGACTTACGCCGTGTGTGGTATTACATTTCTCTGTAGCAGCCTATGGAGGGAATTGAGGCGCATGGGAACTGTCACAGCAGATTGAGTCTCTCAGTGTGATGAGATTATGAACTGATGGGTAGAGAGGGGCAAGATTTGAGTGTGGAATGAGTGTCCTCTGTTGACTTCTCATCCTTGGGAGCAATACGATGGTAGTGACCTGCCCCAGGGTCTGGAAACCGAAGCTTGGTTCAGAAGCATACTGTTTCCTGTGCATCTACTATGCTGATTATAGGACAAGGATTTAACCATTCAGCTTTATTTCAGATCATGTCCTACAGGCATTACAAAGGGTCTGGGCCCATGCTCCAGAGTGGGCATCTAGGGCAGGACAGTGGCCCTGAGGTGGCCAGGCTGCTTGTTTGGGTTTGTTTGACCATGGGTGATGCACATTGAGTCCAGATGCACTTCTGATCTTTCCCCCAGCGTTAGTGTGGGACTAAATCCTCACGCTGTCTCAACTGTATTGGGTTCGACTGGGAATGTTAAGATACAGAAACAGCCCTCATGCCTGCTGCGCATGGAGGTCCCGCAGTAATACAACCCAAATCACTATCATGGTTAGGGGCTTCTGATGGTCCCTGGTAAGATGTACTTCAAAGGAAATGTAGGTTTCATAAGAGGAGGCAGGACTCTACTGGAGTTTAGCAAAAGGGGGTCATTTCTGCTGAGATGGCAAACATACTACAAGTTACAGGCCACATAGGCTGGTGGTAGCTGACTCTTCCAGGTAGTCAGGGCCGAGGTTAGGGACATGTACATCACTCGAAGCACTTTAAGATGCGCTCTCCAATACCAATGAAGTAGATACCCTGGGCAATCCCAAAGAGGGGTGCTATGACAAGGGCCCGGCAGCCTGCCCCCTTCATGAAGGCCGCTGGTCCCTCCTGAATCCAGAGTTTCCTGTGGAGAAAGGAGAGCCTGCTGAGCTGAGGCCCAGGAGCTTGCTAACTCCACTTCTCCCCAAGCTTCGGGTTTTGGAGATAGGTCTCCATATATAACCCAGGTTACCCTGGAACCCCTTTCTGCAACTGGAGCTGGCCCTGGGGTGTCCTCACCCTCCTGAGTGCTAGGGTTCAGTGTGACTCATCGTGACCACCCCACCTCATATGCCCTCTTTATAAAATTTTTGAGACAAGGTCTCTGTAGCCCCAGCTGGCTTGGAACCCACTAGGTAGACCAGGCTGGCCTTGAACGCGCAGAGATTTGCCTGCCTCTGCTTCCCAGATGCTGGGATTAAAGGTGTGCACCACCATGCCCGGGTCTAGTATTTGTGTGGGAGGAGGTGGGCAGAAGTATAGAGATTGATGGGAGAAGAAAAAAGTACTCCGTGTTCTCCAAGAAGCCAGGGGCAAGCAGATCCTGGGGGAGCTAACTCCAGGCAGCCCGGAAAAGGGTCTTGAGTGGCAGCGTTGGCGCCGGGCTCACCTCGCACAGTCGACGACTCCACTGTAGCTGTCCTCACCCACGCCTTTCTTGAGGGTTTGAATTCGAGTTTTCAGAACGTCCAGAGGGGTGACAGCTACCGCAGCCACAGAGCCGGCTGTGCAGCCCGCCAGGAAGGAATGCACGAAGGGGGCCTTGCCCAAGCGCTCGCTGACCCCCAGCTGGTTCAGGTGGGCAAACAAGGGGAAGTAGATGACGGAGAAGGGGATGTCTCTGTGGAAGACAACAAAGACGTGGGCTGTCCCAGGAGGCCTGGGGGTATTGCTGGATGGAAGAGACGCCCCCCCATACCAATTCAGGGTGAGAGTGGGGTGTTCCATCCACCCCAGCACCTGTAACCTGAAGAGGAACCAATAGCAGGTTCAGATGGACGCGGTAAGGTGACCCAATGGTGACAAGGTGCTCCCCACTGAGCCGAAGCCCCTGCTAGACAGGACTTAGAGGCCTCAGGACACATAGCACCCAGTACCGGAGCCTGCCTAGTCACTGAAGTTGTTAAACCAGGTATGGTGCCCATTCTACAAAACTGGGCATCATGCTTCATTAGGAAATGGAATAGGTGACCAACCTGGACTTGGAACATTCCGGGGATAGGAAAAGCCCCAGTGCCCCTAGCTTCTGGTCCTTTAGGGGCCCAGGAATCAGTACTGGGGTAGCCCATGCTCAGGAGGAGGGACTCACCTGAGGAGAGTGGCACCCAGGCCCCTGTAGAGACCCGCAGGGCCCCGAGCCCGGAGCAGCTCCCAGGCAATGAGGGTTGCAGATGGGCGCTTACACGTCTCACCTGCGCCGTAGGGCCGGGAGGTGGGAGGTGCTGCGTCTGAACGCTGATGACAGACAGCTACAAAAGAAAAGCGGCCTCTTCTGAACCAAGTCCTAGGGCCTGGCTCCCAGTTCCCACCCTGGACACCTCCCAGTGCGCAAAACCTCTCAGTGATTTTGGCTCCTGGGAGCTAAGGCTCTGGGCTCCTTCACCGGAACCACTCCTGCCTGCACCGCCTTACAAGAACTTCTGCATCCCCAGCCCTCGCCAGTCTCACAGTAAAACCCTCTAACTGCCACGTTTCTAACTATTTCAGATCGTTCCATCCTGTTAGCATTTTGGAACAAATCACATGTATGTTCTGCATAGCGTTACAAAGCAGCACATTCTTTTTGTCTGAAACGAGCTCCTTCAGTCTTAACGCGGTTGACGCCTCCCCCTAAGACAAGGATCAGATGCCCTTTTTTTTTTTTTAATTTCTGTATGTGTATGAATGTACTGTCTGCATGCAAGTTTGTGCACCCGTGTCGTGCAATGCCGCGGAGGTCTGAAGAGGGTGTCGGATTCCCCTGGAACTGGAGTTCCCCTGGAATTGGAGTTTCAGACGGTTCTCAGCCGCCATGTGGGTGCTGGGGATCGAACCCAGGTCCTCTGTAAGAGCGGTCGGTGCTCTTAACCGCTAGGCCATCTCTCCAGCCCTCAGATGCCCTTTATAACCTCCACCTGACAGACTTTGGTGCTTTTACTGTTGAACTATTTTAGTTGAGTATTCAAAGCTTCTTATTTGGTAACCTTGAGCTGGGCGTGTGGGTGCACCTGTGCGGTGAGGCTGAGGATGCAGAATTATTCCTAATTAACAGCCAGACTGGGGCCGTGCGTAGTGGTGCATGCCTTTAATTAATCCTAGCGCTTTGGGGACAGAGGCAGGCAGATCTCTGTGTGTTCAAGGCCAGCCTGGTCTACATAGCAAGCCCCAGGCCAGCTGGGACTACATGGACACCCTGTCTCAAAAACAAAACAAAAACATTAAAACTTTATTTTTCTTTGTCTTTTTGAGACAGGGTCTCCCTTTATCCCAGCTGTCTCGAAAGAGACCAAAAAACAAAACAACAAAAAACAACAGCAAAAAGCTTTAAAAATCCAGCCTGGACCCCAAGGGGCTAGGACAGAAGTGTTAGGTATATTTACCCCCTCTGGGGTGAATCCAAGCTCTCCTTTAGTTTCTGCTCCTTCTAGAACTGAAAGTGTTGAAGGGAGGGGTCACCATCGGGTGAGAGTTCTGTGGATGGAGAGCCTGGTGGGTGGTGTGTGCAGTGAGGTGTGACTATTCTGACCCCAGCCTTGCCGCTACCATGACAAGTAGGAATGTGCCTCACCCAAGCGGCCAGCATCCTGCAGCTGAATCTTGAGCATTTCCATGGGACAGGTAACCACCACCTGGCACACGCCAGCGCCGCAGCCGGCCAGCATCTCCATCTTCAGGCTCCGCTGTGTCCTGTGAGATCAGGAGTCCAGCCCTGTCTCGGCCCAGCCCTCCCTACCCTGCCCATCTAACCTTCCTTGGCAGGGTCTGGCAGTCACCCTGGGCTGCCACCCACACAATTGGTAATCATTTCTGGCCCTCAGGCTCAGCCTCTGAAAAGACCTGAAGCTAAATTTCTTTCTCTTTGTTGTTTTGAACTCTATGTAGACTAGGCGGCCAGCATCCTGCAGCCGAATTTTGAGCATTTCCATGGGAAATGGCTGGCACCAACACACTGCAATCCTTCTGCTCTGCTTCAAAGCACCACTGTGCTTGGCTGAAGCTAAAGTTCAAGCAGAGGCTCCAGGGAAGCAGACTCCATCTGAGTTGCATCAGGAACCATGAAACCACTGTGCCAACATCCAGTTCCCATGTCTGTCCTCCAAGTATGCCCTCTAGAATAACGGCAGGACAGAGAAGAAAGGGTTGGGGGGCTGTCAGAAATTCATAGGTTGCCCAGGTGTGGTGGTGCACCCCTTTAATCCCAGCCCTCAGTGCTCGGGAGGCAGAGGCAGGCAGATCTCTGTGAGTTCAAGGCCAGCCTGGTCTACAGAGCGAACTCCAGGCCAGCTGGGAGTAAAGGGAGACCCTGCCTCAAAAATACAAAATAATAATAATAAATTCATAGGTTGTCTGGGCGTGGTGGCACATGCCTTTGGTCCCAGCACTCGGGAGGCAGAGACAGGCCAATCTCTGTGAGTTCAAGGCCAGTCTGGTCTATGTAGTGAGCTCCAGGGCAGCTGGGGCTATAGAGAAACCCTGTCTCAAAAAGATACACACACACAAAAAAAATTCATAGGTTGGGAATGGTGGCTGAAGCCTATAATCTTAAGCACTCAGGAAGCAGAGTCATGAGGATCACTGCAAGTTCAAGGCCAGTCAGAGCTACATAGCGAGACACTGTCTCAAAAAAAAAAACAAAAAACCCCAAAAGGCTGGAGAGATGGCTCTACAGTTAAGAGCATTGAGGGCTCTCATAGAGGACCCAGGTTTGATTCCCAGCACCCACATGGTGGCTGACAACTGTTCATAACTCGAGTTTCAGAGGATCCATCATCTTCTTGTGGCATCTGGGTATCACACGACACAGGCGCACTTACACACATGCAGGCAAACATTTACACATATAAAAAACAAAAGTTAAAAAATCATGCTTGACCTTAGCCGACCTTAGTGGTATACGTCTTTAATCCCAGTATTTGGGAGGCAGAGGCAGGAGGATCTCTGTGAGTTCAATGGCACTCTGGCCTACAAAACAAGTTCAGGCTAGCTGGGGTTACAAGGGAGACCCTGTCTCAAAAAGACAAAAAAAAAAAAATCCATCAAGTACTTGCTAAATACATCTGTATGCTCCCTTGAAGATATATTCTCTCTGTCTCTCTCTCTGTCTCTCTCTGTCTCTCTCTCTCTCTCTCTCTCTCTCATTATACCAGCTTGTTCTTTTCCTTACACACACATTATATAGGTGCAGACAGGTAAAGTGAGGCATATTTGCAATCCTCACAGTAGACACTAAAGGATCTGTCTCTGCCAGCACCGCCCTTACCCATCTTCCATGAGCAGCTGCCGTAAGAAGTCATTGGCTGCCAGCTTGATGGCCTTCTCTGGAGTGACCAAGGTGAGGTTTACTGCAGCCCCTGGAGATGGAGACGTGGAGGGGAAGCCATGGCTGCTGCAGAAGGGGCAATCCCCAGCCTACCTTGAGGACGAAGAGGCCTCCTGGCCCACCACAGCCGGGCCAGGCTCTGGGGTCTGGGGAAAGCCAAGGGAGGTTTCTTGGCCCATTTCATTAAAGCACATTTATTTTTCATTCCTTCTAACAGTATTATTTGCTTAATTCTTTGTGTGTATAATGTGTGCCTGTGAGCAGCACGGATGTAGAGGTCAGAGAAAAACTCTCCACCTGTTTTTCTTTTTTGGTCTTTTCTTACTTTATTTACATGCATGAATGTACTGTCTGCATGTAGGCCTGTGCACCCATGTTGTGCAATGCCACAGAGGTCAGAAGAGGGTGTCTGATTCCCCTGGAACTGGAGTTCTCCTGGAATTGGAGTTACAGACGGTTCTCAGTCATCATGTGGGTGCTGGGGATCGAACCTGGGTCCTCTGCAAGAGCAGTGGGTGCTCTTAAGTGCTAGGCCATCTCTCCAGCCCCTCTTTTTTGGTCTTTTTGAGATAACACCTCCTTATAGCCACAGCTGACCTGGAACTCGATATGGAGACCAGGCTGGCTTCCATTTCACAAGGATTCACCTGACTCCTG
The DNA here is from genome assembly GCA_009823505.1 of Rhizomys pruinosus. NCBI lineage: Eukaryota > Metazoa > Chordata > Mammalia > Rodentia > Spalacidae > Rhizomys > Rhizomys pruinosus. The sequence goes on from VZQC01009735.1 coordinate 127,976, forward strand.
AGTGCTGGGACTAAAGGTGTGACCACCATACCTGGTTCTGGGGCTTGAACCCAGGTTGTCAGGATTGTGTGACAAGTGCTTTAACTGTTGTGCCATCTTACCAGCTCCTTTCTTTTTCTTTCTTTCCTTTTTTTCTTTCTTAAATTTTATTTATTTTTGTATGTGTATGAATGTACTGTCTGCATGTAGGTTTGTGCACCCATGTGCAATGCCGTGGAGGTCAGAAGAGGATGTTGGATTTCCCTGGAACTGGAGTTAAAGACGGTTCTTAGCCACCATGTGGGTGCTGGGAATCGAACCCGGGTCCTCTGCAAGAGCGGTTGGCACTCTTAACTGCTAGGCCATCTCTCCAGCCCTGAGTCTTTTACTCTTTTATGGAACCAGGGTCTTAGATGGCAAAGAACTCAGAATCTTCCTCAGTGCAGGCTGGGGCTCTTGCTTCCTAGAGTAGCCAGGCACTTGCAGAAGGCCGCAGCTGGAAGCAGCTGCCTCTTGAGGGCTCATGAGAACAGATGGTCCAGAGCTACCTGCCGCCCAAGCCTCCACCCAGCAGCCCCCTGGGTAGAAGCACCCATGCCTGTGTGCTGTTGTTCACAAGGGGTGTGTTGTCTACACGGCCCCGCCTTCCTCGATAGCCTGGACCCCTCTGGGAGGCACACAAGCCCACCTCTGTACACGCCCAGGAAGCCCCACCTAGGTACACGCCCAGGAAGCCCACCTCGGTACACGCCCAGGAAGCCTTCTGCTCGTGCTGTCTTCATCAGACAATCTGTCCTAGAAGCAGAGGCCAGAAAGGAAGTCAGCCGTGACCAGCCTCAGTTGGCCTTGTCCCCAGACCGCTCCCCGGAGAACAGGCCACAGGGCCCTTCCCTCCCCTTCCCTCCCTTCTCCCCATCTTGTCCCTTCCCCCACCAGTACCTACATTCCTTTGTACGCATCTTTCCCCAGCTGATTCTGCAGTCGAGTTTTGGCAAGGTCAATGGGAAACACACAGGTGACTCCTACGAGCCCTGCCACGCCTCCATTGATGAGCTTTGCGGTGATGCTAGGCCACGGGGAGAAGAGAAGTGGTTAGGAAGGGGGCTGGCCGCAAGCTGGCCTAGGCAGGGCCAGGAGAGCAGGAGCAGGCAGAGACCCAGCTGCCGGACCTTCAGCAGCACAGAAGCCCCTCTCCTCAGCAGCCCCCCTAACAGCTGTCAGTCCCTGTTCCCCTACCACCACCAAGGCAGGGAGCTGACCTAGGAACCTTCAAGGAAACCTGTGGTTACTGAACCTGGACCACCTTACACTACCTCAGTGAAAGGTTCTCCAGCTAAGACACTGCAGGGGCTGCTGGGAAGGGGCCCTGCCAGAGATGCTGAGTCCTAGCTTGGCCTTCAAACACCCCCTCCAGGGCTGCCATCCAGGTCAGTTTTCCGGCCTCTCACATTTGCACGAAGGTGTGAAAGGGTTCCAACTGTATTTCCAGGTGAAGGGTCTGACTGCCAGAACAGAACGTAGCATGAATCTCGACTGGGCTGTTTACTTGAACAAGGTATCAGCGTTCTCTGAAACTTCATTTTCCCTGGTGTCAAACTCACCTAAGGGATTGTGAGGCTTGGTTAGGGGGTTGCTATGGCTAAGGAGAAGCCCTGTCTAAACAGAGGGGGTAAAATAAGCACTAGATGGCCGGGCGTGGTGGCGCACACCTTTAATCCTAGCACTCGGGAGGCAGAGGCAGGCGGATCTTTGTGAGTTCAAGGCCAGCCTGGTCTACAGAGTGAGTTCCAGGACAACTGGGGCTACAGGGAGACCCTGTCTCGAAAAGACCAAAAAAAAAAGCACTAGATGATCTAATTCTAGCCACAGAGAAGTTTACTTTAAGGAAACAAAGCCCCCTTTACCGGTAAAGGATAGGAGTCTGGGAAAACCAAATGTAGAGGCTCTCAAATAGCCCAGGCTACCCTCAATCTTACTATATAGCCAAGGCTAGCCCTAAATTTCCTAATCCTTGAGCCTTCATGTCCCAAGAGCTGGATATAGGCATGCACCATCATGGCCAGCTTGCAGATTATATTTTATATATATATATATATTTTTTTTTTATATATATTTTTAAATTTTATTTCTGTATGTGTAGGAATGTACTGTCTGAATGCAGGTTTGTGCACCCGTGTTGTGCAATGCTGTGGAGGTCAGAAGAGGGCTTCAGATTCCCCTGGAACTGGAGTTCTCCTGGAATTGGAGTTACAGACGGTTCTCGGCCGCCATGTGGGTGC
>VZQC01009735.1:141810-163696 GCA_009823505.1 Rhizomys pruinosus
AAAAAAAAAAAAAAAAAAAAAAAAAAAAAAGAAAAAGAGAAATGCCTTTCTACACTCTCAAGCCTGTACTGGGCCTGTCAAAGCTTCAGGACAATTATATTTGAGTTTAAAGGAAAAATTTCAAGGGCAGACAAGCAGCCGCCTGCAGGAAAGCAAAAAGCCGTGCCATTTAAACTGGCAGAGATTTAAGACAAGGTCTTGCTGCAGAGCTTTAGCTGTCTTCAAACTCCAGATCTTCCTGCCTTAGCCTCCAGTGTACTGGAATTGTGGGTGGGCATAGTATCACTGAATTCTTATGGCGTGAAGATTACTTACAAGTCTAACAATAAAAGCAGCTTTGGTGGACAGTTAAGAGCCCAGCTACTTCATCTACTCCCCGGTATTCCACTCCACCAGAAAGCCTTCTAGGAAGCAGAAAAAAATAAATGGGGCAGAGGTTAGCTTCCTTGGCTTGCAGCTTCCTCTCCTGTAACTTGGAGGCCGAGGCCACAGCAGCCTCCGCTCTCCCACTGATGCCATTTCATCACCTGAGGCTCTGGAAGCCAGGGACGAACACACTCATGACACGCAGGAAGTGGATCTTGCACTAGTCATGTGCTATGGCTGGGGTGAGTCGGACGGGGGGGTGGAAGCCCAGGGTGCATATCGGAGTTCTGCTACCTGTCTCTTTTCAAGATTCTTGGCCTCAAATTGAGAGAGAGGATGACACTTTCAGGTGATGGCACTGTGGCCTAGCTCAAACCTTGGATGCAATAGGGGTCTGCCCTGACAAAAAGTGACACGTGGACACACACTAGGCATACACATCAAAGCCTGACTATTTTAACAATGTACTTTATACAAAATAACCAGTTCATATGGAAATAAATCTACAGATCTCTGAGGATCAAAAAGCTTTTTTTTTTAAAGTTCTTCCAAAAAAATTATTCAACACACAATATCAAGCTAACTATTGAGGTAAGTGTCGCTCTCCGAGAAATAGGGAATCAGCAGACCACGACAAAATATATACAATATAAAAATAAATAGCATTCCCCTTTCAGTCAGCACTGGCCACGGTGGTTCACAGGGCTTTGACTTTTGTAGCAGGAGATGTCTTTCACTGTGTGCAGGCTGGTGGAGCCAGGCAGGGCCCCCTGGGAGCTGTCCTTAAGGCAGGGGAGTGAGGTCCCCTGCCTGGGAAAATGAAGTGGCCACGGAGCTACAGAATGGAGCCAGGGCAGCACTGTAATAAATTATTCAATGTTCATACCCCAGTCCCCACCACCATATCCTGAGGGAGGGGGACAGAAACAGACATGGACACCAACAAGCTAGCTAACAGAAGGACCACTGTCTCCACCTCACCCTTAGAGCGTGTGCTTAACCCAAGCCCAGTAAGCAGAGGAATCCAAAGCTACCACCAAGGCAAAGCTTGTGTCAGTCTCAGTGGAATGGGGGTGCAGCCCAGCTGGCCCAAACCTGCCTTCTCAAAGGGAAGGTGATCTACTTCTGATCCCAAGGCCATATAAACTCCAACCCACGGAAACAGAAAAGGGAAGCCAGTCTTCCCACCCAAGCCAAATCCTATCTGTACTTCTAAGTCAGTGTTCCAAGCCAAGGCAAAACAAAGGATTCTGCGTGTCCCACCCAAGTGCCAAGTGCCCTTGCTCCAGCTGTTGACAGCGCTTCAGCATTCCAGAAACCCTCAGGACTGAACATTCTGTGACTCAATGATACATGGGTGGGAACTCCACATGGGAGTTTATGAAGAACCTGGTCAGGGAGTAAAGCAAGAGACCTACTCCAATGGGTGAAGAATGCTAGAAAACCAGCTGAGTTTATGTAAAACACTCATTAGAACGCTGCATCAACTTGTCCTTGGTTTGGGACCTTGGATTGAGCCTTCCTGTGAAATTCCAAATGACTTCTTTTGGGGGGTATTTGGATGGAAACTAGGGCCTTGTACATGCTGGGCAAGTGCTCTACCACTGAGCCACCCCCCTCAACCCTCTTGATGGTTTGTTTTTGGTAGTTTTGACACAGGGTCTCCCTGTGCTTTATTGACCAGGCTGGTCTCAATCTCAGATCAGTCTGCCTCTGCCTCCCAAGTGCTGGGATTAAAGGAGTATACCACCATGCCCCACTTCTTTTTGCTTTTGAGATAGTTTTGCTAAGTTGCCCTGGCAGGCTTTGAACTTTAATCCTCCAGTCTCAGCCTTTTAAGTGGCTAAATTATGGGCTCAGCTGGGCGTGGTGGCACACCTTTAATCCTAGCACTGGGAGGCAGAGGCAGGAGGATCTTTGTGAGTTCAAGGCCAGCCTGGTCTACAGAGTGAGTTCCAGGACAGCTGGGGCTACAGGGAGACCCTGTCTCGGGGAGAAAGGAAAAAAAAAAGGGGGGGGGCTCACAGCACTGCTCTATTTTATTTTGTGGTTCTGGAGACTGAACACAAGCAGGGCCTCAGACATGCTAGGCAAGTGCTCTGTCACTGAGCAACATCTCCAGTCCTCAAATTAAGAGCAGTGTTTAGATATTTGAACTTCCATTAAAATAAAAAGTCTAAGTGGTATGACTTGAGGACTCATTTGTGACAAGCTCGGTGGGGGTCACATTGAGACATTTGTGGATTTGGGACTGGTTTTAATGTGCCATCTTTTGATGCCAGTACAAACTGGCATAAACAACATATACATGTTATCAGAAAACAGCATCAAATGGTTTGTCACAAGGAAGGACACTAAAACCAGCACCAGGTTTTGCTTTCTGAGAGTGGCTGGCCCAGAGCCTGGGTACTGTGTGAGCACAACTCCTGCTGCACAAGTCAGGCATGCCACCAGATGAACTAAAGCCAATCTGGCCCAGAAGGCATAGTGGCTGGACCTTTATTTTTAAGAGATGGAGTAGGAAGTTATATGAACAACTGGGTATTTTCTTCTACCATAAGAAATTTTAGCCAAAATCTTCTGGTACTGTTTGAATTAACATGTGTCATGGGGAACCTTTTAAAAAAGGCTCTATTTTCTTTCAGAATCTTTTATTTTAGGCTTTGGGGAAACAGATTTTAAGTTATAAATAAGCCTAATAAGGTAAGTCAAATACTAAATCAAATATAAGAGTGCTTCCAATTACGCAGATCTCAGCTGTATCATTCTGGGGACCACTGAGTGTCAGTGCATGGACATGGTGACCCATAGGATGTAATTTCCATCTGGCCTGAGAGCAAACCTTTTAAGACACCCTTGCACACTACTTTCTATGTATTTCATATCTTATACCATCATCTCCCTACTGGAGAAGATGGCAAACACATGTATTCACATCTGCTTTTTAAGACGTTCATTGCATTTGCTTAAGACACTTGGAAAGAGAAGTGCTATAAGAAGCAAGGTAAGAACAAAAGACCTTGTTTGGCTGTGAGTGGATGAGGGTTCACAGTAGCTCAACTGATAGCTATGGGAACTTTTAGCAGATCTGTACTTCAAGAATCAGTCAAAGTTGGGGCCATTCCATTGGGAGGGATGGACAGACACACCAAATTCTCAGAGACACAACTAGACTGACCATTTTGCTGCTGTTCTTGTTCACAGTGGCATAATATAGTTCAATTTCCTATTGCTCTTTTATAAATCAGGAAGGGAGAGTGAGGATAAAGGATTTACTGATTATTGTTTATAGCATCACTTTAACAGGAAAGGGAAGGTGGGATCAGAGTGTGCTCGGCATCCTCTGTAGTTTCAGGATCTTGGAAGAGGCCTAATGGTTCCTAGTAAGTTAGGACCAATATATCATTTTTTTTTTAATTTTAATTTTTATTTATTTCTGTATGTGTATGAATGTACTGTCTGCATGCAAGTTTGTGCACCCGTGTAGTGCAATGCTGCGGAGGTCAGAAGAGGGTGTCGGATTCCCCTGGAATTGGAGTTTCAGACGGTTCTCAGCCGCCATGTGGGTGCTGGGGATCGAACCCGGGTCCTCTGTAAGAGCGGTCGGCGCTCTTAACCGCTTAGCCATCTCTCCAGCCCCAGGACCAATATATCATTATGTTAGTGGCAGCAGGCTGTGAGGCCAGACCAGATCTAAGCAGCCCCACACCAGCTGTTCTTCCTTCCCCTACTTTATACCAGCACGAAACTGCAGTGGTATGCTTTGATTAGGTTGGCTTACAGTAGGCTCAGTAGCAGATCAAGATCCATTCAAAAAAATCTGACTTTTTTATACTCTTCTAGATTATGTCAGCACTAAGTTTCTAAGGAGGTTTTAGATCAATGACTCACTTGACTTGCAAACAAATTAAAAACCAAAGTTTGTTGGAAAGAAAACTTCCAGTTCAGCTGTGCCACACCTACGGGGCACTTGTGTTCTCTCCCAGCCCTTTCAACACAGCAAATTAATAAGCAGTAACTTCCACTATGGGAGCAGATGTCCTGGGCTCTAACTCTATAACTTGGATGTTTCACACATTTGGAAGACTGTTCCACATTTACGGATGAGGTTGGAAACGGAGGGAAGGATTCTACTGATTTCTGCCCCCTTGTCCAGCTAAAGTTATTAAAAACTAGGGCAGATTAATATTTTATGGAGATCTCTACTATCTCAAAAGCATGCTTTAAAATGTTATTCTTTTACAATGACTTGCAATTTCAGGGCATTTCCCTTAGTTTATTCTTTGTGGGATATTCAAAAGTTTAAACATAGGTCCTAACTTTGGTGACATCTCAGCTAAAATACAGAATGCTAAAGCTGGGGGAATCCAGTGTAATTCACTTCTAAATCCATAAAGGTAATTTAATACTGCAAAATTGTTTCCTACCACAGACACAACAAATGATTTTCAAGAACTCGTCCTTGATAATAGCTACTTTAAATCATCTTGACCAATTATACTAGGATTCACTTAAACTGAATAAAAACTATACATACTGAAATAGTCCTAAATTCAAATTATAAATCTCAAACCTGTGCAATTTCTTTACTGAGACTAACATATACAAGAAACCTGAGTAGTCATTTTCACAGATGTGATCTGTACTAGAAAGCATTTTGTGATGCCTTCTAGACCACAGGCCTGACAGGCCTGTGAAGAAGCCACTTCATCTTGTAGTAAGTTAAACACTCTAGAGAGCTCAATTCCTGGTTCACAACTATCTGGTAGAGCTGGTAGAAAATCAGGAAGGGACATGCTTTCCCAAGTCCAGAACTTGGGCTACCAGAGTGTGGGCAGCTTGTCCTCTGGCTGAAACATCCAGTGGGCCACATGATAGCACTGCCAACAAGCCGAGAAATAAATGCTAAGTACAATACTCTGAGGCTGACTGGCAAGGAGGCGCTCAGCTACTCAAGGTGGGACAGCCGCCAACACGAGTTAGTGGCATACACCGAGATGAAACCTTTCCTGACCTCTCCCCCAAGCTCCTCAAAGCATTCAGTGTAACCTGATTGTAAACAGACAGAGACCACTCCAGTGCTGTGTGCCTGCCACAGCTGGGGAAGGACTCCCAGCTTCTCCATGTGTGCACCTGACCATCACACTTTATGTACAATACATTCACCACCAATTAAAGAAAAAAAAAAAAAAGGCAACATGAAAATTCTGTAAACTGGACCCAGATCCAAAAAACATTAATACTACAAGTAGTCCCTTCCCCAAATATATACCTGAGATTAGCTGCTCATGAGAGTTTAACAGCACCACTCTGGCCTTACATGTACCCTCCACCCAAGTTTAAAGTGATTTTTCCCTGAACAAGTCCTGGGATTTCTGTATGTCAGCTATGCAGGTGACCCCTGCCATGGGCCCCCCATAGGCTGTGGGCCAGTCATATGCAGAGTGTGCATCTAAGGCCCAAGGGACGGACGGTTCCAACAGTTCCATCCAGCTCCTGGTGGCTTGATTCAGAGAGAAGAGGTGGAGCAGGTGTCAGTACAGAGACCAACACAAGGACAACTCCCCAAGTCCTCAGGGTCTGTCTTCATGGGCAGCTTTCCATTTCCTTGGGGTTATTTCCTCCTTGGACTAGCTCTGAAAGAAACAAATGAAAACTGTGTCAGCTGTTAACAACAACAACAAATTCAACAGATCAAAAAGCCGTATGTGTGCGTCTAGATATTCTAGTTTATTTCCAGAGGGTAGTCTTTCAAGTCCTAAACCCCAACTGAGCTCCAATTTGTAGTTGGGAGGAAAAAGAAAAGCACCCAGTGTGCGCGCACCCCCCCCCAGCACACACTTATACCCAGAGTACACACACACACACACACACACCCTAGCATTTGGGAGGTAGAGGGAAGAGGAACGCAAGTTTAAGGTCATTGTTGTCACATGGGGAGTTTGAGTCCTAAACCAACCAACTAAAACAACTCTTCTCCTTCAATGGTGATGTATAACTCAGTGATAATCAGAGAACTTAGCTGGAATTTGTGATGACCTGGGATGCACCCCCAAACATAAAACAACAACAACCACCACCACCACCACCTACTGACCTCTACTAAAAACAAACAAGTAACATCAATACTAACCCCTATGCTCAGAATAATAAAGGTTGATATAGCTAAGCATTATTACTGTTACTATTATTATTAGACAGGATTTCCCTGTAGCTGCAGCTGGCCTTACTACGTAGACCAGGTTGGTTCCCATCTCACAGAGATTGGGCTGCCTCTGCCTACTGCGGAGATTAAAGGCCTGCCACCACACCTTGCTGGGTTGAGTTTTTTTTGTTTTGTTTTTTGTCTTTTTGAGGCACAGTCTCCCTTTGGTCCCAGCTGGCCTAGAGCTTGCTTTGTAGATGAGGCTGGCCTTGAACTCAAGAGATCCACCTGGCTATCCCTTCTGAGTGCTGGGATTAAAAGTGTGCCACCATGTCTGGTGGGTTGAGCCATTCTTTATCCCAATGGTTTTTTTGTTTTTTTTTTTTTTGGTCTTTTTGAGACAGGGTCTCCCTCTAGCTCTGGCTGTCCTAGAACTCACTATGTGGACCAGGCTGGCCTTGAACTCATGGAAATATGCCTGCCTATGCCTCTGCCTCCCAAGTGCGCACCCAGCTTCTTCTTTTCTTTAGAAACAGGGTCTTCTTGAGCCGGGCGTGGTGGTGCACACCTTTAATCCTAGCACTTGGGAGGCAGAGGAACTCGGATCTTTGTGAGTTCAAGGCCAGCCTGGTCTACAATGTGAGTTCCAGGACAGCTGGGGCTACAGGGAGACCCTGTCTCGAAAAAAGACCAAAAAAAAAAAAAAAAAAAAAAAAGAAACAGGGTCTCCAGCATAGCCTGGCCTGGCCTCAAATTCATTATATACCTGAGGACGAATCTGAACTCCTATTCTGTTCTGTTTCTACCTCCCACCGGATAAGACCAGCTTGTACCGCTACATTGCCTAGCCCCAAATCTCCTTATTTTTGTTTTGGGGTGTGCTGGAGGCTGAACCCAGAAGCTGCTAGCCTAGTATTGTATCATTTAGTCACTATTCAGCTTGACGGCCAAAAAAAAAAAGTCTGTCTTGGGGGGGAATAGGGTCTTTTTTGAGACAGGGTCTCCCTGTAGCCCCACCTGGCCTGGAACTCACTATGTAGACCAGGCTGGCCTTGAACTCACAGACATCGTCTTCCCTCTGTATCCTGTGCTGGTATTAAAGGCATGCAACACCATGTAATTTTTTTTTTTTTGCCTTGAGACAGTGTCTCCCTGTAGCCCCAGCTGGCCTGGCTCAATGTCCAGCTGGCCTCTGAACTTTCTCTGTCTTGGCAGTACTCATATGTAGCCAGGTTGGCCTTGAACTCAGAGATCCACCTGCCTCTGTCTCCTGAGTGCTGGATTAAAGGCGTGTACCATCACAACTAGCTGAGCAACAAAATTTTTTGAGCACAGACCTATCAAAAAATGTCACATGGTCAGTAGCCAAGAACACTGGTTGCTGTTGCAGAGAACCTGGGTTCAGTTCCAGAGCCCACATGAAACTCTCCTCCAAAAAAAAAAAAAAAAAATCATATTCTGAGGCACTGGCTATCAGATTTTTTAGATCATGTATGTCCAAATAATAAAGTATGCAAATAGTTCTCAAATCTGGAAACCCAAAGTACTGGGGTCCGGGCATTTACTATTTTGTTTATGTGTATGTATTGCCTGCATGCAAGTATACCCATGTCAATGTGATGCCCACAGAACTCAGAAGAGGACTTCAGATCACTAGAACTGGAATTACAGATGGTTGTTAGTCGCCATGTGAGTGCTGGGAATCCAACGCCAGGTCCTCTGCAAAGCCAGTGCTCTTAACCACTGAGCAATCTCTCCAGCCTTGGGTTGGGGCATTTAGGAGAAGAGAAAACTCACCCTGCACTTGTTTCCTAAACCTAGGGGGAATAAAGATGCTCTTTTTGGTAATCCTTACCTGATCCAGAGGAAGTGTTGGTGGCTTATGTGAAGGAAGTTCTGGTGATGGTACAGGTGCTGGGGTCTTTGGGAACAAGGACTGTGACTGGACTGGATGCATGTGTATTCTATAGCAAAGAGAAAACACCAAGAGTTAGAGACTAGATGTGGTGGTGCATGTCTTTAATCCCAGCACTTGGGATTGTGAGATTGAGGCTAGCCTGGTCTATACAATGAGTTCCAGGTCAGCTGGAGCTATAGAAGACCCTGTCACAATCCTCTCCAAAGAATTAATAATGAGGACCTAATTACTATGTAGAACTGATGCTTAAAGATACTGCCTTGGGCAGGCGTGGTGGTGCACGCCTTTAATCCCAGCACTCAGGAGGCAGAGGCTGGTGGATCTCTGAGTTCAAGACCAGCCTGGTCTACACAGTGAGTTCCAGGACAGCTGGGGCTACAGGGAGACCCTATCTCAAAAAAAAAAAAAAAGCCCACCTCCACCCCCCCCATGGTGGGATAGTGATGGTAAGATGGGATGGCAGTGGGGAGCGGCAGGGGGTGCTCCATCTTTTAAGGTTTTTTCACTTATTTTATGTGTTTGGGCATAGCTGCTTACAAATTGGTTTTACACAAAGGATGTTTGTATTCACTACTTATTAATTTTATGTGTTATGAATGTCCATGGAGGCCAGAAGGAGGCGTTGGATACCTAGAACTGGAGTTAGAGACAGCTGTCAGTGACCTTGTGGGTGCTGGGAATGGAACCTAGTCCTCTGTAAGAGCAGCCAGTGGTCTGAACCATCTCTCCAGCCTCCTATTTTTTTTTTTTTACATCTTTTTGAGACAGGTCTCCCTGTAGCCTTATAGCCTCCTATTGGCCTGGAACTCACAATATGGACCAGGCTGGCCTTGAACTAAGAGATTCACTTCCCTCTGCCTCCTGAATGCTGGGATTAAAGGCATGTACCACCATGGCCAGCTCAATATTTTTATCTTAATTACGCAATAATTCTTTTATTTTTTTTATTCATTTATGTGTATGAATGTACTGTCTGCATGTAGGTTTATGCACCCGTGTCATGCAATGCTACGGAGGTCAGAAGAGGGCATCAGATTCCCCTGGAACTGGAGTTAAAGACGGTTTTCAGCCATGTGGGTGCTGGGGATTGAACCCAGGTCCTCTGCAAGAGCAGTCGGCGCTCTTAACCGCTAGGCCAGCTCTCCAGCCCCAATTCATTTCTTATCCTCATAACTGACATACTCCAGGAAAGAGGCAATCTCCAAATCAATTGAACCCATTTTACTTGTCCCACCAGAAGTGCATTCTGTCCCAGAACTCTGTACACTTGTATAATAGAGTACAGCACAGTGGTGAGAAAGGCTTTGACACTAGGCCATTATCCCAGCTCTGCTAACTACAAGCTGTAGGTCTTTGGATAAAGTCGAATCTTCCTCCTCTATCTCAATATTCTCATCTATAAAATCAGGCAGAGAATCTGAATACCTGGACCAGTTAAGATGGCTCAGTAAGTAAAGGTGCCCATTACTAAGGCTGACCTAAGTTCTGTCCCTGGAACCCAAAGTTGTCAGGACTCCCCCACATGCATACCCGTTCAGCTCTCCCTCCCCCTTCCCCCTTTCACAAATATAACTTAAATATTAGCATGCATAACCCTGAGTTTTATCCATAGCACCTACTATGTCAACTGGATATGGTGGTATGTGCCCATGATCCCAGCTCTCAGGAGGTGGAGGGAGGATTGGTAGCTACATAGTCAATTTGTTTTTTATTTTATGTGTATGAATGTACTGTCTGCATGTAGGTTTGTGCACCCGTGTCATGCAATGCTGCAGAAGTCAGAAGATGGTGTTGGATTCCCCTGGAACTGAAGTTAAAGACGGTTCTCAGCCACCATGTGGGTGTTGGGGATTGAACCCTGGTCCTCTGCAAGAGCAGTCAGCACTCTTAGCTGTTAGGCCATCTCTCCAGCCCCCTACATAGTGAATTTGAAACCACCCTGGGATAGATGAAACCTTATCTCAAGAAAGCAGAAGGGCTGATGAGATGGTTGCCAAGCCTTACAATGTGAGTTAGAGACCCAGGACCCACACAGTGGAAGAGAACAGACTTCTAATTGTCCTCTGACCTCCATGCATGTTCCTTGGCACTGTTAGGACCAGGTCAGAAATAGTTAATCAGAAGAAAGGAGTTAACTGTAAAATTGAGTTAGCTAAAGCAATCCTGGTTCCCACAACTACCTTAACTGCAAGAATACAGTATAGCCCTGAGTTCCTAGTTCCCAAAGCTACCTGAGGGAGTGCTTCCCACCCCCTAAGGAGTCCATTCCTCTCCAAGGGGCTTCATGCTGCTAAACATGGCTTAAAGGTCACAACTGCTTGCAGTGTTGTTTTTTTTTTTTGAGACAGGGTCTTCCCTGTAGTCCCAGCTGTTCTGGAACTCACTCTGTAGACCAGGCTGGCCTTGAACTCACAAAGATCCACTTGCCTCTGCCTCCCAAGTGCTAGGATTAAAGGTGTGCGCCACCACGCCCGGCTACACTGTGTTTCTATAGCCTCACAACTGCCTTCCGCTAACGATGGCCCATGCTCCCCCTGGTTTGTGGTTTTTGTCCTTAAAAGCTCTCTGTAACAGTCAAGGTCCTCATCCCTGTGTGGAGTGGGTTGCGTCCCTGATGCATCAACAATTGGCACCCCTGATGCATCACTTTTTTAAATTGGGTTCTGGTGCACCAGCAAATTAAATAAATTTTGTTTCAAAGATTGAATCCTGGGCTTGAGAGTTTTTCTGTGCCATTTTCAAACCCAAAGCACAAAGAACTCATGTGCTTGCACACACATGTACATGTTCTCTCAAATAAACGCAATTTAAAAATTAAGCCAGGTACAGTGGTGCTGGGACTAAAGACTGGCCTTGAACTCAAACTTTTAGTCTATTTTGACTTTATGTGTATGAGCACTTTGCCTATGTGTATGTAAGTGTACCCTTGTCATACAATGCCCATCTCCAGAAGAGGGTGATGGAGTTACAGTAGTTAGCTGCCAGTGCACTTAACTGCTGAGCCATCTCTCCAGGCCCTGAACTATTGATCTGGCCTCATCTTCCCACACACCTCCAGGACAGAGTCTACCTATAGCATCCACTAGCTTGGAACTTACTATGTAGACCAGGTTGGCCTTGAGCACATAAGAGATCTGCCTGCCTCTGCCTTCTGATTACAGAGATTAAAAGCATAGACCACCAGCCAGGTGTGGTGGCGCACACCTTTAATCCTAGCACTTGGGAGGCAGAGGCAGGCGGATCTTTGTGAGTTCAAGGCCAGCCTGGTCTAAAGAGTGAAGCTCAGGACAGCTGGGGCTACAGGGAGACCATCTCAAAAAGACCAAAAAATTCCAAAAAAAAAAAAAAAAAAAGAAGCATAGACCACCATGCCCAGCTCTCTACAGGTTCTTAAAGGCATCAGCATAAACCATGTGTGGAAGTCTCATAACAGTTTGACTTGCTTTATTTTTGTTATTTTTAAGACAGTGTCTTCCCTTCCCTATAGCCCTAGCTGGCTGGAACTCACTCTGTAGATCAGATTGGCCTTCAACTCAAGAGAAACTCCTGCCTCTGCCTTCCAGGTGCTGGGATTAAAGCCCTGCACTACCACGCCCTTTTTACATTGGTCAGTCAGTACCAAATAAACTAGGAAGCAATGTACTCTGACCTCTGCCTATAACTCTCAAACTGTAGTTCTTGACTTTGCGGTACTGATAATCTTTACAGGTCAGGCCTGGTGGTACATGTCTGTAATCTCAACACTTGAGGCGGGATGATTTCTGAAGGTTTGAGGCCAACATGGGCTATAGTGTAAGACCTTGTTTTTTTTGTTTTTGTCTTTTCGAGACAGGGTCTCCCTGTAGCCCCAGCTGTCCTGGAACCCTCGTGGAGACCAGGCTGGCCTTTGAACTCACAAAGATCCGCCTGCCTCTGCCTCCCAAGTGCTAGGATTAAAGGTGTGCACCACCACGCCCGGCCTGAGACCTTGTTTTAAAACACCAAATCAGGGGCTGGAGAGATGGCTCAGCAATTAAGTGCAGCAACAGTTAAGAGGACCAGGGTTCAATCCCCAGCACCCACATGGTGGCTAAGAACCGTCTTTAACTCCAGTTCCAGGGGAATCTGGCCCCCTCTTCTGACCTCCGGCAGCATTGCATGACATGGGTGCACCAACCTACATGCCGACAGTACATTCATACACATAAAAATTTTTAAAAATATCATTTTCTTGGAGAAAATACCAGAACAACCTAATGCAACCTTACCCTGGCGGTCTGTACATCTCTTGGAAAGGGCCTCTTATTCCACTTCCAGTGCCAATCTGCTCCATCATTATAGCTTGAAAATGACCCAGACCCTCTTCCTGACTGTGGTAGACGGTGCCCTCTGCAGAGAGGCCATTGGGCTGGGAGGCCACTGGATGGGGGTTGGGTGGGCAGCCATAGGGAATGTGTATGCCCTGGGCCAAAAATGACTGGCTGGCCTCTGAGGAGTGTAAGGAGGCCCTGTTTGTAGCATCACACCATGGGGTGGGAAAGGAGGAGAACCAAAACTCATTCCTGAGCTCAGAGGTGGAGGAGTTCCATAAAGATAGGCATTGGCCGACAGTGAATTTTGCCGCTTGGTAGCTGCATTATGGTTGTCCAAGTCTAGAAATTCTTTGGGCTCTCTGGCCTCTCTGTGGATTCATCCAGCTTTTCTTCCTCTGTACCAGGACTCTGTCCATCGGTTGGGACAACTTTAGCAGCCACTGCATCCATTTGAGCTGGGGACGTCAAGGCAGCATTTAGTGCCTCACACGCTTGCAGACCAGCTGTGACACTCTTATCTGGGAGGAGGGGCCGTGGGGCTGCAGGATGATTCCCTGGGGGTCCACTGGGGCTTCCCTGGGGAGGAAGAGGTCTTTGCCAATCAGGAAAGTCCTGTGGACATGTATAATAAGGAGCTTGCTGGTAGGGGTGGTAGGAGGGTTGAGAGGGTGGTTGATAGGAATATCTCATCCCCTGCTGGGGGCGGTAGCGGGGAAAGACTCCAGGATGAGGACTGTTGGTCTGGAAGCCCCTGGGGGAGAAGGGCTGAGGATGTGATCCTGGGGACTTTCCTCCTATCATAGGGGCCAAGCCTTGCAGGCTTGGATTCATGTGGTAATGTGTACCTGAATTAGAGTAGTCTAGGCTAGGCATGTACAAGGAGGAAAACTGGCTCCCAGTGCCAGCCATCAACCCCGGGTCTGTGCCAGGAGGTGTAGCTGCATTCTGTCCTGTACATGGCACGGTCTCCTGTAGTGTTTTACCTCTGGGGCGGAGTGGCTTTTCTGAGCCACTTCCACTAAGTCCCTTCCCCTCTGATCTACAAGGAGATGCTTCACCAACGACCCCGTTTGCAGGGAGATTCCCTCTGTCTGCCGCCATTGACAGATCTCTCATACAGCCTTGCCCAGCTGGACTGGTGTAGCTGCTGTCCAAAGGCCAGGCATTCTTGCTCTTTGACGTTTTGTAATTGTCTGCAGTTTCTGAAGCATCGCTCTTGAGCTCTGGGTCCTCTGTTTCCCTTTCTTGTGCTGAGCTCTGCCTGGTACAGTCGGCCTGCAGGGGAGGTGTGGGGTGAGGTAGCTGTTTGAGGTATACTCCCTCTGAAGCACAAATGTTTGTTGTTTTCTNCACCACTCTGGCCTTACATGTACCCTCCACCCAAGTTTAAAGTGATTTTTCCCTGAACAAGTCCTGGGATTTCTGTATGTCAGCTATGCAGGTGACCCCTGCCATGGGCCCCCCATAGGCTGTGGGCCAGTCATATGCAGAGTGTGCATCTAAGGCCCAAGGGATGGGTCCAACAGCTCCACCCAGCTCCTGGTGGCTCAATTCAGAGAGAAGAGGTGGAGCAGGTGTCCGTACAGAGACCAACTCCCAAGGACAACTCCCAAGTCCTCAGGGTCTGTCTTCATGGGCAGCTTTCCATTTCCTTGGGGTTATTTCCTCCTTGGACTAGCTCTGATCCAAAGGAAGTGTTGGTGGCTTATGTGAAGGAAGTTCTGGTGATGGTACAGGTGCTGGGGTCTTTGGGAACAAGGACTGTGACTGGACTGGATGCATGTGCATTCCTGGCGGTCTGTACATCTCTTGGAAAGGGCCTCTTATTCCACTTCCAGTGCCAATCTGCTCCATCATTACAGCTTGAAAATGAGCCAGGCCCTCTTCCTGACTGTGGTAGATGGTGCCCTCTGCAGAGAGGCCATTGGGCTGGGAGGCCACTGGATGGGGGGGGTGGGCAGCCATAGGGGATGGGTATGCCCTGGGCTGAAAATGACTGGCTGGCCTCTGAGGAGTGTAAGGAGGCCCTGTTTGTAGCATCACACCATGGGGTGGGAAAGGAGGAGAACCAAAACTCATTCCTGAGCTCAGAGGTGGAGGAGTTCCATAAAGATAGTCATTGGCCGACAGTGAATTTTGCCGCTTGGTAGCTGCATTATGGTTGTCCAAGTCTAGAAATTCTTTGGGCTCTCTGGCCTCTCTGTGGATTCATCCAGCTTTTCTTCCTCTGTACCAGGACTCTGTCCATCGGTTGGGACAACTTTAGCAGCCACTGCATCCATTTGAGCTGGGGACATCAAGGCAGCATTTAGTGCCTCACACGCTTGCAGACCAGCTGTGACACTCTTATCTGGGAGGAGGGGCCGTGGGGCTGCAGGATGATTCCCTGGGGGTCCACTGGGGCTTCCCTGGGGAGGAAGAGGTCTTTGCCAATCAGGAAAGTCCTGTGGACATGTATAATAAGGAGCTTGCTGGTAGGGGTGGTAGGAGGGTTGAGAGGGTGGTTGATAGGAATATCTCATCCCCTGCTGGGGGCGGTAGCGGGGAAAGACTCCAGGATGAGGACTGTTGGTCTGGAAGCCCCTGGGGGAGAAGGGCTGAGGATGTGATCCTGGGGACTTTCCTCCTATCATAGGGGCCAAGCCTTGCAGGCTTGGATTCATGTGGTAATGTGTACCTGAATTAGAGTAGTCTAGGCTAGGCATGTACAAGGAGGAAAACTGGCTCCCAGTGCCAGCCATCAACCCCGGGTCTGTGCCAGGAGGTGTAGCTGCATTCTGTCCTGTACATGGCACGGTCTCCTGTAGTGTTTTACCTCTGGGGCGGAGTGGCTTTTCTGAGCCACTTCCACTAAGTCCCTTCCCCTCTGATCTACAAGGAGATGCTTCACCAACGACCCCGTTTGCAGGGAGATTCCCTCTGTCTGCCGCCATTGACAGATCTCTCATACAGCCTTGCCCAGCTGGACTGGTGTAGCTGCTGTCCAAAGGCCAGGCATTCTTGCTCTTTGATGTTTTGTAATTGTCTGCAGTTTCTGAAGCATCGCTCTTGAGCTCTGGGCCCTCTGTTTCCCTTTCTTGTGCTGAGCTCTGCCTGGTACAGTCGGCCTGCAGGGGAGGTGTGGGGTGAGGTAGCTGTTTGAGGTATACTCCCTCTGAAGCACAAATGTTTGTTGTTTTCTCTTCAAGTCCAGGCAAGGGCTTTGCTGGGAGAGAGAGTAAAACAGTCAATCAGTACCCGAAATGCTAGTATCAATGGATGGAGTAATGGAAAGAACACAACAAGCAGTCAGATAAAGACGGTAAGGCTGAGGTGACATGCAGCAATTCAAACCTCAGGCTGGTACTCTGATAGGGAAAGTCTTTGGAAAGGAGTCTCAATTTTGGGATGTGCATACTCCCTTTCACAAGTCTAATTCTTTTGCTACCAAAGAATAAGCATGTCTGTGCCTCTCTCCTGTACTGTAAGAGTCGGACTAGGAAGAGACCAAGAGATAATTCACAGGTCCAGGCCTCCAGATCAAAGCATGTGAAATACAGCAGGAAAATGTGGATACCATTAGACTTCATGCCCAGGTAGAGAATTCCAGGCAGTAAGAAAGACCAGGCACAAGAGAAGGCTGAGTAAGCTCCACTTCCACTTCTGTCTTGCCTGAGAGGCCCACAGATTTCCTCATGTGCTGTTAGTACCTGCCAAGTCGGAAGCTGTGAATGAACGAACTTACTCATCCTACCTAGAAAACCCTTCTGGTTTTTGATGAGTTCCAGGGCCTTGTGAATAGCTATCTGTGAATTAAAACTAGGTATAAAATCAAAGTTACAGGCTAGAGAGATGGCCTAGTGGTTAAGAGCACTGACTGCTCTTGCAGAGGACCCAGGTTCGATCCCCAGCACCCACATGGCGGCTGAGAGCCGTCTTTAACTCCAGTTCAGGGGAATCCAACACCCTCTTCTGACCTCTGCGGCATTGCACGAAACGGGTGCACAAACCTACATGCAGACAGTACATTCATACACATAAAAAAATAAATAAAATTTAAAAAAAAGTTACAAACTACAATGAAAATGAGAATCCAGGCCTGGTGAAATGACTCAATGGTAAAGAGCAACGGCTCTTGCAAAGTACTTGGGTTCAATTCATGGAAGCCAACAATCATCTTAACTCCAATTCCAAGGATCTGACACTTTCTTCTGACCTGCACATGTGTGGTGCACCTAGATGTATGCAAGAAAAACGGCCACGCCGGGCGTGGTGGTGCACGCCTTTAATCCTAGCACCCAGGAGGCAGAGGCAGGCGGATCTTTCTGAGTTCAAGGCCAGCCTGGTCTACAGAGTGAGTTCCAGGACAGCTGGGGCTACAGGGAGACCCTGACTCGAAAAAGCAAAAAAACAGCCACAAAAAAAGTAAATAAAAAAATTTTAAAAAGAAAAAAAATCCAGAGCTAGGCGTTGATGACATACACCCTTAATCCAGCACTTGGGAGACAGAAGCAGTCATATCTCTGAGATGTAGGCCTTTTCAAAACTAGGCAAACCAGTGAAAATGTAGCAATTTGTCCTGAATGAGATTGTCCTCTGGGACTGAATGAAAATGGGTATGGTGGTTCACAGCTGTAATATTATGTGGGGGTGGGAGTGGGGGTGGAGTTGACATCTTAAGCAGGTGGCTACAGCCACATAATGAGGACTGGAACTATATAGCATGAAATTACATCTCTTTTTTTAATTTATTTATGTTTATGAATGTACTACTGTCTGCATGTGGGTCTGTGCACCCGTATCATGCAATGCCGCGGAGGTCAGAAGAGGGTGTCGATTCCCCTGGAACTGGAGTTCTCCTGGAATTGGAGGTACAGACGGTTCATAGCCACCATGTGGGTGCTGGGGATAGAACCCCGGTCCTCTGCAAGAGTGCTCGGCACTCTTAACCACTAGGCCATCTCTCCAGCCCCGAAATTACATCTCCAAAAATTAAAAGCAAACAAGCAAGTAACAGACTGGGATTAAAGGTGTGTGTTTTATAGCTACTAAAGAATAAGCATGTCTGTGCCTCTCTCCTGTGCTGTAAGAGTCAGACTAGGAAGAGACCAAGAGAATGTTCTAAAGTTCTGAATTGCATAAACCACCTGCACAAAAGTTCTATTGAGGTTGGTGTTCCCAAAGTGGTCCTTTTCCAGAAAGAAATCTTCAAAGTGAAGTCAGAGTTACAAGGCTAGCATCAATTTCATTATAATGAAATTCAGTGTAATTTTCACCACTTTGATTTTATTTTGGCTTTTCTCAACACCACTTTTAAAAAGCTCAAGTGGCTACATTCTTCAGCCAAGTACCGAAGAAAAATAATACACGTTATATACTGGGTGTATGTCTACACACCCACCCACACCCTAAGAGTAAGCATTACTGACATACAGGATTCTCTTTTTTCTCCTTCAGTTTTATCTTTACTCACTTTAAAGGTCACTCTGAGAATCTGCTTCAAGCTATATTAGAAATCACTGTTCTGCATTCTTTTGTTGTTTTTGAGACAGGTCTCACTGTTTAGCCTGGGTGATCTTCAACTCACAGAGATTGCCTGGCTCTGCCTCCCAAGTGATGGGACTGAAGGTGTGTGCTACCACTCCCAGATGTTCATTTTTAAAAACTTTCTAAAGGCCTGGAAAGTGTTGGATTCCCTGGACCTGGAGTTACAGAGAGTTAACTGCTCTTGAAGATGACCTGGTTTGATTCGTAACACCCACACTGAGAGGTTCACAAGAGCCTATAACTGCAGTTCCAGGGATCCAACACTCCTTTTGGTCTAGTGGACCCCTACATTCACATGGTGCACACACACTCCTCTAGCCTCACATGTACTCACTTAAAAAAAATGATGTACAGCCAGGCATGGTGGCGGGTTCCTTTAATCATAGCGCTTGGGAGGCAGAGGCAGGCGGATCCTTATGAGTTCAAAGCCAGCTTGGTCTACAGAGTGAGTTCCAGGACAGCTGGGGTTACAGGGAGACCCTGTCTCGAAAAGACCCCCAAAAAACCCAAAACCCTTGAAACTAGGATGCAGGGCAGGCAGGTATCTGTGAGCTGAAGGACAGCTGGTCTACACAAATGAGTTCCAGACCATCCAGGGATACATAGTTAAGACCCTATGTCAAAAACAAACAAAATTAAAATAAAACACCAGGGCCGTGTGAGATGGCTCATCAGGTATAAAGGCATTTGCTGCGAAGCCTGAGAACCCGAGTTCGGTCTCTAGGACTCCCGTGGTGGAAGGAGAAAACCAACTTCCACCTCTTCCCCTCCCACCCCCTCTCTGGCACCCACAAAGGTCAGGGGAAAAAAAAGACATCATTAATTACCTGGGTCATTTGTAGGCTCTTGTGTTTCACTGATATCCTGTGTCCCAGGATTGCCCAAAGCAGGTTTGGGGGCTGACACACTGACTGATGCTGAATGAGCTACTTGTGGAAAGGGACCAGGTAACTGGGGAGGAGTAGGTTGGCGGGGCTGGTAAGGCACACCTGGGGGGCAGACTCGGGAGGAGAGCTGCTGCATGGCAATCATCTCAGGACTGTCCATCATGGAATCCCCTCCTTGCACCCCCCGTAGGGACTGGGAGGGTCCCCCAAATAGAGGATTTGGCGCTGGAGATGGAGGAGGCTGCAAGCGATGTCCAGCAGACTTACAGGGTGGCTGCATATACCCTGAGGAGGGAACTCCATGAGGTAGGAAGTTTGATGGCTTAGTCCACTGGTTTGGGGGGATAGGTGGTCTCATCACTCGGGCATCCATCACATGACCAAGAGTATGAGGCTGGTGAGAGAGTCCTGGCCCCAAGTGGTGTTTATCATCTGGTCCCAAGGGTCCTGGGTTTGTAGCACCATGGTTCCCATTCCAGACTGAAGGGTGTACTTGATTCAGGTACTTGAATGAACGGTAAATGTGACTGGGAGGAATTTCTGAACTCTCAGAAAAGTCTGGGGGTCGGACTGCAGTCCCACCATGCCTGGAAGGAATAAATCCCGCCTGGAATGGAGCTGGAGGATATATGTTTCCATCTTGACTGGGACAAGGCATCTGCCCAAGCTGCAAGGAGGGGTGTGATCCCATGTTAGCAAGGTGTGTCAGTCCCCCACACATCTGCTTTTCCTCAGGAGTACTGAGCCGGGGTCCTCGGTGGTTGCCAATTCCAGCTGGAGGCTAGTAATAGAGAAGGTAAGAGAGCAGAGTGAATCACACTCACTGAATAAGCCAGACATTGAAAGATGCCTTACATACTGGGACATTCCGTAAAAAGAGTGGATTCAATTTAACCCAGGAGGAGACCTTCCCAGCTGTCTCTTGTAGCCTGCTCACCTGCACAGCGAAGGGCAGGTGCTGCTGCAGAGGCTCCCCAGGAGGGACCTCTGAGACTCGAGAGGAGCCATATGAGTTGGTAGCATCTGATCCTTGCAGAGAGCCAAGTGTCCCCAGTGCTGATGGCTTCTGAAGTCAGAAAGTGAAGCAGGTAGGGGACGAGAGAAAAAGATGGTCACCAAGGAGACAAGGATGACTCCCCGAGGATGTCCTGCACCTGTGTCGGGCCAGGATTAGTCCCCGATCTTAAAGTAGCTTCTTTCTCTCCAGGACTATCTTTTGAAAAACTGCCTTTCCTATCACAGACACAGCATGTTAGGCATTCTGGATCCCAATGCATTCTACAATGAATTCTCTCCCTCACCCCTATTTCTTCTGCTTTTAAGATGGGATATCACTACTTTGCCTCAGGCTGGTCTCAAACAATCCTTGCAACTCAGCCTCACAAAGTAGCCAGGAATACAGGTAAGAACCTTATCCTGTCCTTTTTAATCTCAAGTTTTGCCCACATTCTGAAGTGCAGAATGACTCAGTGTGTGTGGGATTATCTCATTTGAGAGATAGAGGCAGAACTAAGAGCTCAGGGTGAGCATGTGACTCCAAGAACAAAAGAAACCACCAGTATATAGTTATTTGAAGAGGGTGCTAAGTAACTAGCCCTTCGTTCCCTCACTTGGAGACAGTACCGTCAAGCCGAGTTTTTTCTTACCATCTGGTTTAAAACAGGTGCCTGGCTGGGCACTCTGCTGCAGTGCAGGGGGTGGGAGAAGCCTTGGCCATTTGATGTGCCCCCCTCTGGAAGGGTCTGTGAAGAACTGCTACTCTCATTGTCTGCAGTGGAGGCAGCTCGGCGAGCAGGGGGCAATGATTTCCCTCCATTTTCCACTGTTGGCTGCTTCCTGCTGGGCCCTTCGGAATCCCTAGAGCGGGTCCAAACATGGCCCCCACTGCCTCTCCCAGCACGGCTACGTCTTTTCTCCCGTTTTTCATCCTCTCTGATCCAAAATTCTTCATCTGTGTCTCCATCTTCACCAGGAAAATGTTTCATCATTGCCCGATGGAAACACCGCTCTAAATTATCAGACATCTTGGTATATTCTATAAGGAAGACACGAGGACTCACCTCCAGGTACAAATTTTATAGAACAGAAAAGATAACCCTTTTCCAATTATAAGGAATCTAAATGGACCAAACACAGAAGTTTAATACTCCTTTGGGGAAATATTATACTATAGAGCCATAAGATGAAGATCTGATATCTGTACATATTCTGTAAAATTCTCTATGGCTGGGACAGTAACTCTAGTACTTTACCTTAAACTAGGGAACTTAATTCTTTTAGGCCAAATTATTAAAATTACTAAATACTACCACTGAATTTGCTTAGTTTTTAAAGTGAAGGCATTTTAGTACTAATGCATAAATATCCCCAAGTTTCAGTATCATTAGAAAGCTATAGTAGTATTTTTTTGGTCTTTTTGAGACAGGGTCTCCCTGTAGCTCCAGCTGTCCTGGAACTCGCCTTGTAGACCAGGCTGGTCTTGAACTCACAAAGGTCCACCTGCCTCTACTTCCCAAGTGCTAGGATTAAAGGTGTGCGCCACCGCCCAGCGATAGCATCTTTTTTTTTTTTTTTTGTATTTTTTTATGTGTATGAATGTACTGTCTGCATGTAGGTTTATGCACCCATGTAGTGCAATGCCACGGAGGTCAGAAGAGGGCATCAGATTTCCCTGGAACTGGAGTTAAAGACGGTTCTCAGCCACCATGTGGGTGCTGGGGATCGAACCCGGGTCCTCTGCAAGAGCAGTTGG
>VZQC01009735.1:164282-183719 GCA_009823505.1 Rhizomys pruinosus
CCTCTTTTATTTGTTTATTTTTAAGGGATTCTACAATATAATAACACAGTTGTTTTCAGATAACATTGATGTTACTCAGTTTACCGTACAATTAGGTAATTGGTGCATTTTGCAAGTATCTTTGTCCAAATTTTGAACAACCAATGGTTCCCATAGTCCAGTTGGAGAAGCTTGCGTGCACAGGCATGTTGATCAATTAGGAGTCCAGTCTGTATTGCTGTAGTCTCATGATTCACCCCTATTTCTCTGCAGCCCTTACATTCTACCATGCCTCCTCTTCCACAATTTATTCCCTAGGCTTTGGAAAAGGGGCACAAGTGGGTGAGAAGAAAAGTCTATTTTCTCTGGAGTTGTCATTTTGGACTCTAGTCTGTTCAGGTTCTTTCCCTTCAAGGATTGACAGCTTATCCAGTGATACCTTTTTAGTCATACTAACAAAGCATAAGCAATTGGATGTACAGGCATTTAAGCAGTACTAATTATTATGGCAAGCTAAGCTGTGAGCATAGACACAGATGCTTGGATGGTAATGCTAATCCACAAACTGGTTTCTCTATAAAGGGTGACAAGTTCTTATTGTGGCTTATAACATCTCCTAACCACTAGAGGACATAAGCTTGTGGCATCCGCTGTGAGTTATTCCTCCAAGGAGAGAGCTAATAGCCAATTATATTTCGGATATATATATAGACACTTGGCTGCCACTGTTGCACAGTATCTCCAGGCAGTTGAGGTGTAGCTGATAATGATGGAGGAGTCTTGCTTGTCTCGAGGAGACAGTATTTCTTAAAATGACTTAGGAGAGGCTAGGGACAATATGTAGTTTAGTGGTAGAGTGCTTGCTGAGCATTTGGGAGGTCTTGAGTTCCATCTACTGTGCACATAAATCAGGTTCAATCTTGTTTGTAGTAAAGAGGCCCAGGACCAGGATGAGAAAGCACAGGTACTCTACTAGAGTGTGTTGTCCTGCAGGATGGAAGAGAACTGGAGCACATCACTTTAGGGCCTGGAATGACCTATCCCATGGCTTTTAGTACACATTTTGTTTGTAGGCCTGATGCAAAATTTGAAGCCAGGCATGGTGGCACATGCCTGCAAACCCAATACATGGGAGGTCGAGACAAGGGGATCAAGAACTCAAGGTAAGCTCCAGTTATAAAGTGAGACCCTGTCTCAAAAAGGAAAACAAGAAAAGTCTGAAGGACTGCAATGCACATTTTTTTCTTTTTGTTATTTTTCTTTTTGAGACAGGGTCTCCCTTTAGTCTCAGCAGGCCTGGAGCTTGCGATGTAGATCAGGCTGGCCTTGAACTCACAGAGGTCTGCCTGCCTCTGCCTCTCGAGTGCTGGGATTAAAGGCATGTGCTACCACTCCTGGCCTAAGACAGTTCTAGCTGTCATGTGGTGCTGGGAATCGAACCCAGGTCTTCTGCAAGAGCAGTCAGTGCTCTTAACTGATGAGCCATCTCTCCAGCTCCTGCAATGCACATTTCTAAAAAGCATTCTACCCAATCGTAATGGCCCGGAGGACGCGCGTCTGGCCCAACTCTCCCTCACCACTTACCACTGCTTTCCCCATTGTATTTTCGGCAATTCTTGAACATGGTCTTCATGTCATTTACAAATTCCTCCTTGGTATAATATAAACCTCCATTTAATTTCTTCTCCATGCTTGAAATATCCATAGGGATCTGAAATAGGACACATAACACTTTTAATTAAAACATGCTAGAAATAGCATGGTGGTTCATGGCTATAATCCCAGCACTAGGAGACTGGAGGACAGATACAGGTTTGATACTAGCCTGTGCTATATAAACGTTCAGGGCCAGGCTTGGCTACAGAGTGAAACTCTGTCTCAAAACAAAACTAAACTGGTTCACACCTGAGTCCTGGCTGGAGAGTGAAATGTAAACAAGCTCCTCCTCTATGTCCATCTAGGCAAGATGGACTGCTTCCCCAAACTGTGAGCGAAAGTAAATAAGTGGCTTCTGTAAGGTACTTCAGTACAACTATGGAGAAAGAATATAAAAGACAACTAAGATACAGATGTTGAAGTACAATACCTTAATTATCTGGTAATAGTTAGGGGCATAAGATTCATCCACAGGTTCCAAAAAGGGCCACGAATCCTTGTGAGCCTTTACGACATCCAGAACTGAGAGCCAAAGAAGAAAACATAATTGACCCACTTGTACAGCCATATGTTCATGAGAAACACAAGAGCTGAGACTGGGAACTAACCTTTATACATGGCAGTGAAATCATCATCCAGCTCAAAGCTGTGAATAAA
Organism: Rhizomys pruinosus; assembly: GCA_009823505.1. Classification (NCBI taxonomy): domain Eukaryota; kingdom Metazoa; phylum Chordata; class Mammalia; order Rodentia; family Spalacidae; genus Rhizomys; species Rhizomys pruinosus. Next base: position 166,575 of record VZQC01009735.1, read on the forward strand.
ACAAGACATTAGTTATAACTGACCACCATCTTTCCTTAGGTCTCTTGGATCTAACAGATCAGCATAGTATTACTTATTCTGTTTAGACAAATCTTACACTGATAATACTCACTGAAAATAATTTAAGGATGCATAACCACCTTACCAAAAAAGGACTACCAGTTTTCTCATCTAATAGATTGGCCTAAATGATCTAAAACTTGACTCTTTAATATTCAGATTTTTTAGTTTTTATTTTTATCTTGCAGAAGAACCAGGTTTAATTCCCAACACCCACATGGTAGCTAACAACTGTCTGTAATGCCAATTCCAGGATGTAATGACATCCCTTTTCTGGCTTCCATGTACACTGTGCACAAATATATAGGCAAAACATTCATACACATAAAATAAATAGAAGATGACTTTATAATATGTCTCAGTGGAACCTAAGGTCCTGGGTTTAATCCCCAGTACTGCCAAACAAATCTAAGATGCTTTTTAGACTTCTGAGACACAATTCCTCATAATAATCAATTTTGTGTTATTAAAGAGCTAGAGTGCCAGGCGTGGTGGTGTGCACCTTTAATCCCAGCACTCAGGAGGCAGAGGCAGGCGGATCTCTGTGAGTTCAAGGCCAGCCTGGTTTACAGAGTGAGCTCGAGGCCAGCGGGGACTAAAAAGGGAGACCCTGTCTCTCAAAAAAAAAAAAGAGGTAGAGTAAAAATCATCACTTGTGTCATCAAGATTTTAAGAGGGAAAGAAAGGGAGGAGACAAATTTAATTGGCCGGGTGTGGTGGCACATGCCTTTAATCCTAGCACTTGGGAGGCAGAGGCAGAGGCAGGCGGATCTTTGTGAGTTCAAGGCCAGCCTGGTCTACAGGGTGAGTTCCAGGACAACTGGGGCTACAGGGAAACCCTGCCTTGAAAAGACCAAAAAAAAAAAAAAGAAGAGTATATGTGCTTGTACATGTCAGCACAAGTATTTGGTTTAATTAAGGCCCACCACTAAGCCATACTATGTTATCTCAACATTAAAATGAAGCTACTGTCTACCATACAGGTATGTTACAAGGATTAAATAAGAAGTTTTTTGTTGTTGTTGTTTTGGTCTTTTGGAGACAGGGTCTCTCTGTAGCTCCAGCTGTCCTGGAACTCACTCTATAGACCAGGCTGGCCAACTCACTAAGATCCACCTGCCTCTGCCTCCTGAGTGCTAGGATCAAAGGCGTGCGCCACCACGCCCAGCACAAGAAGTATTTTGAACTTTATTTTTTCTTTATTATTTCTGTTTGGTTTTGAGACAGGGTCTTACTATGTAGCCCTGGCTGGGCTTGAACTCACTGAGATCCAGCTATGTCTGCCTCCCAAGTGCTATTATTTAAGGTGTGTGTCGCTGAGTGTGGTGGTGCATATCTTTAATCCCAGCACTCAGGAGGCAGAGGTAGGCAAATCTCTGGGAGTTCAAGGCCAGCCTAGTCTATAAATTGAGTTCCAGGACAGCTGGGACTACAGGGAGGCCCTGTCTCAAAAAGACAAAAATAGATAAAGTAAATAAAAATAAAAAATTTATGTCTGGTGTGGTGGTGCAGTCTTTCAATCCCAGCACTCAGGAGAAAGTGGCAGGCAGATCTCTGAGTTCCAGGCCAGTCTGGTCTACATATTTTTATATTTTTATTTTTATTTTATGTGTATGCATGTATTTCCTGAAGGTATGTAAGTGCATCTATGCCATGTGAAAACCACAGAGGTCAGAAGAGGGCATCAGATCCCCTGGTACTGGAGTTACGGACAGTGCTTGGGTACCATGTGGGTGCTGGGAACCAAACCTGGGTCCTCTCCAAGAGAGGCCAAGTGCTCTTAACTACTGAGCCATCTTTCCACCTCTTTATTTTTGTTTTAAATTATGTGTGTGTTTGTGTGTGGGTATGTGGAGGTGACCTTGGAGGAGACAGCATCAGATATCCCTGGAGCTGGAGTCCTCTAGAAGAGCAGGAATTGCTTTCAACTGCTGAGCCTTCTCTCCAGCCCTGAGAAGTGCTTTCAAAAATTTATTTGTGGGCTGGAGAGACAGCCTAGCGGTTAAGAGTGCAGACTGCTCTTGCAGAGGACCCGGGTTCGATCCCCAGCACCCACATGGCGGCTGAGAACTGTCTTTAACTCCAGTTCCAGGGGAATTCGATGCCCTCTTCTGAACTCCTCAGCATTGCACAACACAGGTGCACAAACCTACATGCAGACAGTACATTCATACACATACGAAATAAAATTAAAAAAATTTATTTGTGTGTGTGCATATGTGAATGCACCATGGCATGCATGTGGTGGTCGGTCAAAGGACCACCTGCAGGAGCAGGTTTCCTCCATCATGTGGGTCCTGGGGGGATTCAACTCAGTTTATCAGAGTCTTTACCCACTGAGCCAACTTGCTGGCCAAAGAGAAGCGTTTAACACACTGCCAGCTGCTATTATTGCTGTTGTTATTAAATACTCACAGGTCTTTAGTCTTCTTTTCTTCCCTCATAGGAGAATTAGGATCCAAATGGGAAAGTTCTGGGGGCAGCTCCTTTCCTTGAGCCAGCAGCCATGCTCGCTCTTCCCTGAGTTTTCTCCTCTTAGCTCGATCTACAACCAACAGGAATGCAGTCCAAGTTAACCTTCTATACGCTACTTACAGGGCTCTCTGTTCTACAGATATACTCACAGCAACCTCATTCAAGTGCCACATCTTCAGAGAGCGTGCACTAATCCTAGTTAGATGTCACTCTGTTCATGCAGCCCTTTTTGTTTTACCTTTTGAGACAGGTTTCATTTACCACAGGATGACCATGTTATGTAGCCAGGGCTGGTCTTCAACTCTTGATCCTTCTGTCTCAGCACACAACTTGTACCCATACTTACAAAGTACTTTTTTAATAAACCCCACAAAATAAGTATTTCTGTTCATTACCAAAAGCCCAAGTTTCTTTTTTTTTTTTTGTCTTTTTGAGACAGGGTCTCCCTGTAGTCCCAGCTGTCCTGGAACTCATTCTGTAGACCAGGCTGGCCTTGAACTCACAAGGATCTCATGCCTGCCTCTGCCTCCCAAGCGCTAGGATTAAAGGTCTGCACCACCACGCCTTGCTAAGCCCAGTTTCTTTAAGGAACAGTATCAGCTGGGAGTGTTAACTGTCACCCTAGCACTTGGGAGGCTGAGGAAGGACTGCTACAAGCCTGATGTCAGCTTTGAGCCACAAAATGAGACCCTGTCTCAGTCCCGTCCCTCCACACCACCTCCCAACGATAATGGTACCTACTAGGAATCCATTAAAAAAAATACAGCCAGGTGTGGTTAATCCTAGCACTTGGGAGGCAGAGGCAGGCGGATCTCTGGGAGTTCAAGGCCAGCCTGCTCTACAGAGTGAGTTCCAGGACAGCTGGGGCTACAGGGAAACCCTGTCTCAAAAAGACCAAAAATAAATAAATAAGTAAACAAACAAACAGAATGACATTGATAAACACAAAGAAGGAAAGGGGGTCAAAGAAGGCCAATTACTTAGAAAAAGAAAACCACTGGTTTTCAGGTGCTAAACACAACTGCTGTCCCAAGAAAGTGTTATCCTTTGCTCTGTAAAACTGTAGGCAGAAGAAAAATCTTATTATACCAAGACCAGAGCTTGAGTCTTAGAAAACTACTTTGCAGTAGAATAAGACTAATGGTAAAGCCAGGCATGGTGGCACATGCCTTTAATCCTAGCACTTGGGAGGCAGAGGCAGGCGGATCTCTGTGAGTTCAAGGTCAGCCTGGTCTACAGAGTGAGCTCCAGGTAAGCTGGGACTAAAAAAAAAAGACTAATGGTAACAGTCCAGACTCAAATAATGACCTATGAAAATGAAAACTGGCTTAGAAATGTAGTTCAAGCTGGGTGTGGTGACACACGCCTTTAATCTTAGCACTTGGGAGGCAGAGGCAGGCAGATCTTTGTGAGTTCAAGGCCAGCCTGGTCTACAGAGTGAGTTCCAGGACAGCTGGGGCTACAGGGAGACCTTGTCTCGAAAAGACAAAAAAAAAAAAATGTAGTTCAGCTTGCCCGGCATATAGGGAGCCCCAGGTTTGGTACTCATCATCACATAAACCGGGAATGGTGGTACCCATGTGTAATTCCTACAGCTGAGAGGTGGAAGCAGAGGAAGTTCAATCGTTGTTCATTGCCAGCTTGAACTACATGAGACCCAGTCTTAAAAAAATAAGATGTAAACCGGGCGTGGTAGCGCATGGCTTTAATCCCAGCCCTCAGGAGGCAAGGCAGGTGGATCTCTGACTTCAAGGCCAGCCTGATCTACATAGTGAGCTCCAGGCCAGCTGATACTAAAGGGAGACCCTGTCTCAAAACAAACACACACACACACACACACACACACACACACACACACGCACAAACACACACACACACACACACACAAACAATAAAATTTATGTAGGACAAAGGAGAAATCTAAATAAAAAGGCACAGCAAAAATGACAAGTAAATATACGTGGCTTTAACAAGAATGTAAAAGGAGTAAGACTAGATTCAGAAGCCCGGCACACTGCTGCATGCCTTTAATCTCAGCACTTTGGAGGTAGAAGTAGGCAGATCTGTAAGATACAGGCCAGCCTGGTCTACATAGTAAGTTTCAGGCCAGCTGGGGGTATAAGAAGAATAGATTCAGATAAACACAGCACACTACAATTCACAAGACATTTAAATATAAATGGTCAGAGACAAAGAATGTGTCCAGCTTGATCCAGCCTTGGTGGGGCAGAACACTTAGGTACCTTCTACTGCTTTGACCTTTTCCTCCAACTCCCGCTTCCTCTCCTCTTTCAGCATCTGTTCTTGTTCCTTCTTCTGCACTGCCAGGAGAATCTGCCGTTCTTCTTCTTCCTCCTTGCGCTTCTGTTTTTCTATCCTGGTGAGCATAGGAGTCTCCTGCAAGGAGCCGACAGGCACATGGAAATCAATGGGCAACAATGGAGGCTTCGCTCTGAGCTAAGATCCAATTTCCAGAATCCAATATATTCAAGAGATTGCTACCACACAGAAGATCTGCACTACAAATACAAACTGATTTTATTACCTGTGAAATGCCTCTATATACATAAAAACACTAAGATCAAAACAAGAGGAGGCATGGACCTGAACTCAGGATTATGACTCTGAGGCTAGCCTGGGACATAGCAAGCCCCTTTCTCTAAAACAAACAAATAAACAAACAAACAAACAAACAAACAGCAGGGGCTGGGGAGATGGCTCAGTGGTTAAGAGCATGGGCTGTTCTTGTAGCGAACTGGGTGCCCCTTTTACCTGTGGGCATTGCACACTTGGTACACCTCATACATGTAGGCAAAACACTCATACACATAAAAGTGTGGTGGTGCACGCCTTTAATCCTAGCACTTGGGAGGCAGAGGCAGGCGGATCTTTGTGAGTTCAAGGCCAGCCTGGTCTACAGAGTAAGTTCCAGGACAGCTGAGACTACAGGGAGACCCTGTCTCGAAAAGACAAAAATAAATAAATAAATAAATAAATAAATAAATAAATAAATAAATAAATAAATAAATAAATAAATAAATAAATAAATAAATAAATAAAAATTACCTTCCCCCAATAGGATGAGTCTTGTCTTACCAGGAGTGGTATGACTGGGTCAGGTGATAGGCTCATTTTCAGTTTTTTTTTTTGGGGGCGGGGGTTCATCTTTTCGAGACAGGGTCTCCCTATAGCCCCAGATGTCCAGGAACTCTTTCTGTAGACCAGGCTGGCCTTGAACTCACCTGCCTCTGCCTTCCAACTGCTAGGATTAAAGGCGTGCACCACCACGCAGGGCTTTTTTTTTTTTTAAGCCAATGTTTTATTGAAGCTCTGTGCATTTCATACAAAATTACATTACAAATCATTTTAAGAGTTCAAGACTCATCCTACCGCAGAGATACATGCACATCTATGTTTATTGCAGCTCTCTTCATAATAGCAAAGAGCTGGAAGCAACCCAAGTGTCCCTCAACCTAAGAGTGGACAGAGAAAATGTGGTACTTCTACACAATGAAGTTCTAAAGTAGTATTTTTCTTTACCTGACTGCAACTCTACTGTCAAAATGTGAACATGTTTTGGAACTGACCTATATAGTTTGTTTTCAGACATTATAATTTTTGGTATATGTGTGTCGTGCATGTAGGCATATTTTAGAGTGATACAAATTGGAAGGAAAAGGGGCTGGAGAGATGGCTCAGCAGTTTAAGAGCGCTGACTGCTCTTGCAGAGGACCCGGGGTTCAATCCCCAGCACCCACATGGCAGCTAAGAACCGTCTTTAACTCCAGTTCCAGAGGAATCTGATACCCTCTTTTGACCTCCAAGGCATTGGAGGACATGGGTGTGCCACATGGTGGCTAAGAACCATCTTTGACTCCAGCTCCAGGGGAATCTGATGCCCTCTTCTGACCTCCGCACCATTGCATGACACAGGTGCACAAACCTACATGCAGACAGTACACTCATACACATAAATGACTGCTCTTGCAGAGAACCTGGGTTCAATTCCCAGCACCCACATAGCAGCTAAGAACCGTCTTTAAGCTGGGCGTGGTGGCGCCCACCTTTAATCTTAGCACTTGGGAGGCAGAGTCAGGTGGATCTTTGTAAGTTCTGCCTGGTCTACAGAGCAAGTTCCAGGACAGCTGGGCTACAGGGAGACCATGACTCAAAAAGACAAAAAAAAAAAAAAAAAAAAAAAAAAAAAAAAAAAAATCTTGTATGAAATACACAAAACCTCAAAAAAAATTACCTTCCTCCCCAAACAACTAAAACAAGACATCAACCTTCAATAGGGTTTTCAAGTCTTTTTAAATTTAAAACAACAGCAGCAGCAGCAGTAGCAAATCCTAGCTCTGAATTTCCCACTGGGGCTGGAGAGATGGCTCAGTGATTGAAAGCACTGCCTGTTCTTGCAGAGGACTTGGATTTGCACCCAAAGTGGCAGCTGCCCATCCTTAACTCTAGTTTCAGGGGTTCTGACATTGTCTTCTGCCTTCCATGGACATTGTGTGCATGGATGCACTTACAAACATGGCAGGCAAAACATTTATACTTTTAAATTTACAAAAAAGTTTTGAGGCCAATTACAATTTCTATGGATAATTTCACACACACCCCCCTTCTTTTTTTTCCTGATAGAATCTGGTTTTACAGGCTGGTCTGAACTCATTACGTAGCCCAAGCTGACCCTAAACTCATGATCTTCCTGCCTGCTTTTTGGTATGTATTTGCTCACACTCATGCATATGTATGTGCACACATGTGGAGACCAGAGGACAATTCTGGGTATCATCCTTAGTCTCCTGCTGGCTGGCCAGGTAGCTCCAGGGATGTTCCCGTTTCTGCCAGCCCAGTGCTGAGATTAAAGTGCATGTTACCATGCCTGGCAATTCTGTGTTGGAAATTAGTCATACTCAGGTCCTCACACTTGTGAGGTAAACACTTGACTGAGTTATCTCCCTAGCCCCAGCCTCAAGACCCTCCTGGCCCCAAACTCTTTAGATAGCTGAGGATGACCCTGAACTTTGGATTCTGGTTTCATCATGTATGCTAGGCAAGCACTCTTATCATTTGAACTTCTACAGCCCCTAAGTTTTTATTAATAAAATAATGGAAAGTATTAGGGGCTCAATGAAAAGAGTTACTGTTTTGCCTTAAGATATAGGAACAGGACAGGAAGAGGATGAGAAAATGCTTTCAAACGAGACTGGATGGAAAATGGGAAATGCTAGCCAAACAACACTAACATAAAGTCTTTAGGTGCTCCCTGGGAATATTACGGTTTAAGAATCCCAGCAGGGCAGGGCATGTTGGTACATCCCTTTAATCCCAGTACTCGGGAGGCAGAGGCAGGCAGATCTCTGTGAGTACAAGGCCAGCCTGGTCTAAAAATCGAGTTCAGAGCCAGCTGGGGCTACAGGGAAACCCTGTTTCAAAAAGACAAAAAAGTTTTTCATGTCTTCTCTTTTGTGATTCTTGAAATCAGTTTAAACATTTATGTGCATATGTACATGTCTGTGATGTCTGTGTGAGTATATGTCACTTGTGTGCCAGACACCAAGGAAGCCAGAAATCAGAGCTGCATGCCCTAGAGTGGAGTTACTGGTAGTCATGAGTTTCCAACATGGGTGCTGGGAACTGAATTCAGGTCCTCTTCAAGAGCAAGGAGCTCTCTTGTCCACTGTGGAAATGAATTTAAGATTCCTATTTGATTCAGAATTTAGAGGTGGTTTTGCCTGGAGAATTTTCAGTATTTACGTATTTTATTTTTTTAGTTTGAGACAGGACCTGTAGGTTGTATTTCTTTGAGGCATTAAGTCTGGTTTATTTATTTATTTATTTATTTATTTATTTATTTATTTATTTATTGGTATTTTCGAGACAGGGTTTCCCTGTAGCCCCAGCTGTTCTGGAACTCGCTCTGTAGACCAGGCTGGCCTTGAACTCACAAAGATCCACCTGCCTCTGCCTCCTGAGTGCTAGGATTAAAGGCGTGCACCACCATGCCTGGCAAGTCTGGTTTATTTATATAACTTTTTGAGAGACAGGGTCTCCCTGCAGCCCCAGCTGTCATGGAACTCACTTTGTAGACCAGGCTGGCCTCTGCCTCCCTGAGTGCTGGGATTAAAGGTGTATGCAGCCGCACCTGGTTAACTTTTTTTTTTTTTTTTGAGACAGTGTCTCCCTGTACCCCAGCTGGCCTGGAACTCACTCTAGACCATTCTGGTCTTGAACTCAATAGAGATCCACCTGCTTCTACCTCCCAAGTGCTGGGATTAAAGGCATGTATGCCATTCCTGGCTATTTATGTAACATTGTACAACAGTTTAGGATCCTGCTCCTCAGCCCCCACAATGCTGAGATTTTGAAAGTGTACAACCACACTGGGCTGTGGCCAGCTCTTTAGAAAAAGGGGCAGGAAGTAACTTATTTTAGGCTCTGCAGGCCAAGCAGTGAAAACTGATTCTAAATGTTTTTCAACTTAGCTTTCAGTAAGTACCTGCCCTACAGATCAGTTTGCCCAGTGTGGCCCAGGGCAGCCTTGGCTACATATAGACAGCAATGGCCCAGAGCTCCTGGTCCTCCTGCCTCCATCACGTGTAGCTCAACGTCACCTAAATTTGTTTGTTTGTATGTATGTATTTATTTATTTATTTATTTATTTATTTATTTATTTATTTATTTATTTATATCATTTGTGTTTGCCTGCCTGCCTGTGTGTGCCTGCCTGCCAGCCTGGTTGCATGCAAGTGTGCGTGCGTGTGTGTGTGTGTGTGTGTGTGTGTGTGTGTGTGTAGGGTGTGCTCATGCTGTAGTATGTGTGGAGATCAGAAGACAACTGACAGAAGTTGGTTCTCTCCTATCACGTCACTGGCGTGGTGGAAAGCACAGAGATAGCTCCCTGGCCCTCAATGTCAATTTGTAACAAGTTTTTTTTACCCTTACTTCAAAGCCAACTTGGGTTACAAAGCCAGATCCACCCTCAAAAAGCCAAAACCAACTCAAACCAAATCAGGAAAAAAAAAAATGAAGACTTCCCAAGGAAAGAGAATACAAAAGGTCAAATTCTGGAATAACACCAGATAAACTAACCACTGTTAATTATGTGCATAACAACATATCCATTAATAGTCCATGGAACACTGTAATCATTGAAGGAGCCTCAGCAGAACAGAGTGCCCTAAAAATCCTCATCCTACAACCTTACCAGGCAGATGAACTGCTAACACTTGGCAAGAACAATTTTTTTTTTGGTCTTTCTGTAGCCCCAGCTGTCCTGGAACTCACTCTGTAGACCAGGCTGGCCTTGAACTCACAAAGATCCGCCTGCCTCTGCCTCCCAAAGTGCTAGGATTAAAGGCGTGCACCACCACTCCAGGCAAGAACAAATGTTTTAAGACTGAATCTCTGGCCAGTGCCTCCTAAGTAACTGCCAGTTCACTGTAACTCTAACCTCCACCCCATTCCCTGGTCCTTATTTCAACTCCCTTACTCCAATATTTTCACCCAGTTGAGTACATGATGGACCAAATAAATCACAGGAACCAAGGCAAAGGAAACGTGCCTGCCTTCTAAAAATGCTGGAAGGCATCAAATGACTAACAAGCAAGGAAAGGGAGAAAAATCAGAGCAACTGTTTGACTCAAAAAATTAAATTGGGCCTGGTGGTGCATGCCTGTAATTCCAATACTCAGGAGGTGGAGACAGGACTGCAAGGTCATCCTCAGGCACATACTTTGAGGCCAGACTAAATGGCAAGCAACCTTATCTCAGAATAATAGGCTGGGAGGATGGCTCAGCAGCTAAAAGTGTACACTGCTCTGGCATGGGACCCAAGTGGGAATCCCGTGTCAGGCGTCTCAGTCACCAGTAACTACACCTCTAGGGGATCTAACACCTCTGGCCTCTATGGGCACCCACATATTCCCAACACAGACAAACATAATAAAATACATATATATATACACAAACATATACATATATGTAATTTTTTTTTGTCTTTTTGAGATAGGGTCTCATTGGAACTTGCTATATAGACCAGGGTGGCCTTGAACTCACAGATATCCACTTGCCTGCAGCACCCACACACCTTTAAAGGCAAAACCACAGAGAGAGAGAGAGAGAGACACACACACACACACACACACACACACACACACACACGGAAGTAAAGTATGTCTGCCAACAAGCCTAATGACCTGAGCTCAATCCCAGGAACCCACATAGTGGAATGATAGAATTGATTTCCCAAAGTTGTCCTCTGCCCTCTACCCTCAGGCTGTGCCTCATTTATCCCCATCCCCAACTCAAATTAATAAATGTAAAAAAAAAAACCTTTAAATAAAATAAATATTCAGTCACTAAAGAGCTGATCTAGGAGAGACACACAGGGACTCCTGACTTTTCATTCTCTACCTCCCAAGTGCTGAGATTATAGGCACGCCCACCATGCCCAGGTGCAATGTTTTTCTTTGAAGGGGTCAGCTCACTGGGTATAGATAGTGCACACCTTTAATCCCAGGAAGAAGCATGAGAATACTGAAAGTTCAAAACCAGCCTGCTCTATATAGTCAGTTCCAGATCAACTAGGGGTACCTAGTGAGACACACACACACACACACACACACACACACACACACACAAAAGGTGTCAGCTGCAAATGAGACAGTGGTTGGTATTTAAATAAGAAAAGCACCAAGTCGCTGGGCGTGGTGGGGCACACCTTTAATCCTAGCACTTGGGAGGCAGAGGCAGGCAGATCTTTCTGAGTTCAAGACCAGCCTGGTCTACAGAGTGAGTTCCAGGACAGCTGGGGCTACAGGGAGACCCTGTCTTGAAAAGACCAAAAAATAATAATAAAAATAAATAAATGCTCTATAGTCAAGAAAGGGGCCCACTAGAATCACTAGGGCATTTTAATGAGAAGCTAACAAGGAACACCACCATGAAATCCTCCAAAGAACTATCAACTAGAAGCTCTGCTTAAAGCAGTGCCCAAGCTCTGTATCTGAAGGCAAGAATACAGATTCATTGTCACCCTTATGATCAGGAACACACTTGAGACTCTGCTACCATAACCAGCTCCCTAGATACCCAAATATCCAGGGCCTGCTGACAAAGTTACCCCTGAACCCCTAATCCAGCTCCCTAGATACCCCAAATATCCAGGGCCTGCTGACAAAGTTACCCCTGAACCCCTAACCCTGGTTAGATGGTGTCCCTGCACTGGTATTTCCCCAGAAGTGACATTAAGACTGAACTCCAAAGGTGCCTTTAATCCCAGCACTCGGGATGCAGAGGCTGATGGATCTCTGAGTTCAAGACCAGCCTGGTCTGAACCAGAGAAACCCTGTCTCAAAAAGACCCCCCCCCCAAAAAAAAAGCTGGAAAATTCTTTAGACCCATACTAGATACACAGGCTACTTGCAAGCTAAAGACCATCAGGAGGGAGATAGCAAGCCAATCACTGTAGAACTGTCAACTTTAATTTAAGTAAGAGTTTAAAAAAAAAAAAAAAGCCAAGCGTGGTGGTGTATACCTCCCAGCATTCAGGAGACTGAGACAAGTTTTGAGGCAATACTCTGTGTTTCAAAAACCCAAGTGAGTTATAAAAGCTAATCAATCACTCTCTCCATTATATATCTCATGAGGGGGAGAAGTCTCACTATGTCTTGAATTCATCCCACAGTGGTAGGATTACAGCAATGTGCCACTATGCTTGACTTAAATAAAAATAAAGTCAATGCAAACAAAGAGCACAAATTAGTAAAAAGATCTCTAATACAGCAATGTGTTGACCTTTCCACTTAAGAGCTACAAAATGTAACTGCAAGGCAAAAGATAGCTTCCCACCTTCATAAACTTTAAGACATGGTGACAGAGCAAAACAACTGTGACCTGTAACAGTGGTGTGCAAGACCATTAACCTGACCTCACATGCAATGGAGCATGGTGCCAAAAGGAGATAAATGGTTACAAGTGGAAAGAATATGATGGTGAGCCAGGCCTTGAGAAGATGCAGTTAGATTAGCCAACAATGCAGAAAGGTGGCCTGTGGACGGAGGCTGCCAGGCTCCTGCCATCTTCCTGGAGCACAGAGAGGGCTAAAGAAAAAGCTTCTCAAATCCTTCACACCTCACCTCTCCTTCCTACACTTAATTCTCAAACTTGCCACTAGGATCACTTTTAGAGGTTCACCAGTTAGTTTAGTGAAAAAAAATACATTTGTCCTTTCCTGCCACTAATCATCCTAAGTCAAAAGCATACACACAGCTGGTTTTTAGATACTGTTTGGAAAAATCTTAGTTGTGAAAATTTGTTTTCACTCCACCTAAGACTCAAGCTCAGATTCCCACCTGCTGCTCCTTCCTCAATGGACAGAACATTACTCCCCGCCCCGGGCTTTTTGAGACAAGGTCTCCCCGTAGCTCTAGCCGACCTGGAACTCGATATGTAGACCAGGATGGCCTTAAACTCAGAGATCCACCTGCCTCTGCCTCCCAAGTGCTGGGATTAAAGGTGTGAAGCACAATGCCCGGCCCAGAACATGAACTCATTATTAAATACTTCCCTGCTCCTCAAGAGAATTCTGTTTCTGCTTACCCTTCTATCTTGCCCTGTGTCTTAGAAGAAAATGGGATCACCAGATTACTTGATGAGAACTGCCTTCTTAGCCGGGCATGGTGGCGCATGCCTTTAATCCCAGTACTCTGGAGGCAGAAAGGCAGGCGGATCTCTCTGAGTTCAAGTCCAGCCTAATCTACAGAGTGAGTTCCAGGACAGCTGGGGATACAGGGAGACCCTGTCTCAAAAAGACCAATAATAATAATAATAATAATAATAATAATAATAAAGAACTTGCCTCTTAAGCAGTTCATCTTGCCAAAGAGCCAGCTATATCTAATAATAATCATACTTTCCTATTGAAGACAGGAATCTCTTCATTTTCTCTACACTTTCTCTACACTTTCCCAGCACACATTATGACATTTCTTAACATGCCAGCCACAATACACACTGTTCTCGGACCACACTATCCCCATTTCTGCCTCAGAGCTTTTACTAACCCTAGTCCAGTGAGAAGACCCTAGGCTAGGCCTCAATTCCACACCTACTGCCCACCAGTAAGACTCCTAGTCATCCCCCACACTAAGGCCAAACACATCTCTGCACAAATCCCCTTTTCCTTGCCTGGCTCAATTTCTTTTCATTTTTGTATTCATGAACTTCATATCTTAGCATTCGTATCTGTTACAGTAAATATGTACGTGCCTATTATCCAGAGAGATTGTACAGTAGAAGAGAATGTGCCCCATGTTCCAGTTTTCTCTCTTCTCTTCCTAGAAATACACTATAAATATAAGAATCCTCAAGCAAAGTTTGAAATTTCATTTGAAAAGGGGAGGGAGGGATTCTAAGCAGGAATGAAGGAAGTACACGCAATGAAACGGCTCTATTCTGTGCAATGCGCCTTTTTGCTCTCATGTACACTCACCTCTAGCTTGATGGATTTGGTGGACAGGTGGTCAGACATAAACCTATGCTGCAACTCTGCCTTTGTGCGTTGTGGACGTTTTCCCTATAGTTAGAAGTGAGGAAAAGAAAGGAAAAGATAGATTAGGGTGTTCTCAGCTCTGCTGCCGCCACCCTGCAACTACCAGTACGATGACGGCTAGAGCACACAGGTTGGTAATTTATCTAGATGGAGGGCCAAAGGTGCCCGTCTTTAGAATGATCAGCAAAAACAACTATTCAGCTGGCCAAAATACTTAAGCCACTGTGTTTTTCTAACACAAGCAGCAAACCAGAAGCCACAGAGCATCTCCTATGACAATCTTCAAGGTCAAGAGACTCTGTGTTCCACTTAACACTACGATGCGGTGGGACATGCCAATAATCTGAACATTTGGACGGCCGAGGCAGAAAGGGTTTTTTGTTTTTTTGAGACAGGTTCTCTCTATATAGCCCCAGCTGGTTGGGAACTTGCTATGAAGACCAGGCTGGCCTAGATTTCAGATTCAGCTACCTCTGCCTCTTCAGCTCTGGAATTAAAGCTGTGCACCACTATGCCTGGTGGGGGAGATTTCAAGTTTCAGGCCAGTTTCTGCTACAAAACCAGGTACTGTCTCAAACTAACACAATCTCTAAACTGCACAAACTGAACATAGCACAACAAAACCAAAACACTCTTTCATATAGCACAACGAAGCTGTGTTATCACATTCAGCCGAGGGAACAGTTCTGAAGGAAGCATCAGGAGCAGCTGCAGGCAGAAGCTTCTTTAAAAGGCAGCCAGGAGCTGGGGAAATGGCTGAGGGGAAAGGTGCCTGAGTTCAATCCCCTAGGCCCACATGATAGAAAAGGGGAACTGACTCTTGCTAATCGTCTTGACCTCCCCTAGTGCACAAGAGTGTACACACACACACACACACACACACACGCGCACACACACATGCGCGCAATAATAAAATGCAATAAAAAAATAAAAATCAGTAATGCTCCAGGTACAGTGAGAGATCCTGTCTCAAAAAAAGGGGGGTGGTGGTGGTGGTGGTAAGAATGTAAATAGGGGAGACCACCTGATGTCTTCCATGCACGCACGCACCTGTGAAAACACATGCGCGCACAATTTGGTTTTGGAGTTACTTAATACAAAGTCTTGACTTCTTAAAGAATCAACCAATTAAACAAAGGAAACAAACAACTCACCCCCCAAAACTCAATGGAAATAAGGACTGATTCACAGTTTAATACAATGCAAAGACAGTTTTGTTTCCAAGACGGAATGAGCAGTTCTCAGTGCAAATGCAACCATGAGTTCCAAAGGATGTCCTGACCTGCTCTGCTTAAGTTCTTTCCCTCTAAAGCTCCCCAGTTTCTTCAGTGAGCCTGTAAGCAACTCCTTCATTTTACTTATTTAATTTATTTATTTTTGGTCTTTTAAAAAATTTTATTTTATGTGTATGAGTGTAACGCCCATATGTATGTAAGTGCACGCATGCTGTACAGTGCCCATGGAAGTTAGAAGAGGGTGTCAGATCCACTGGAACTGGAGTTACAGTTGTTAGCTATCATGTGGGTGCTGGGTACTGAACTCAGGTCCTCTGCAAGAGCAGCCAGTGCTCTTAACTGCTGAGCCATCTTTCCTGTCTTTTTGAGATAGGGTCTCACTTTAGTCCCAGCTGGACTGGAGCTTGGTATGTAGACCAGGCTGGCCTTGAACTCATGGAGATCCACCTGCCTCTGCCTCTTGAGTGCTGGGATTTTTCTTTAGATATTTTTAAGACAGGGTCTTCCTTTAGTCCCAGCTGGCCTAGAGCTTGCTCTGTAGACCAGGCTGGCCTTGAACACACAGAGATCCACCTGCCTCTGCCTCCCAAGTGCTGGGATTAAAGGTGTGCGCCACCACGCCTGGTGGGTGCTGGGATTAAAGGCTCTTTGTTTCTTTTGATTAAAAACAATTTTTTAAAACATTTATATGTGTGTCTGTGTATGTCATGTGTACACAGGTACCCAAGAAGGCTGGAAGAGAGCATCAGATACCCTCAAATGGTGGTTATAAGCTGCTAGATGTGGGTGCTGGGAACTGAACTCCATCACCTAGAAAAGCAGCAAATGTTCTAAACTGCTGAGTCCTCTTTCTAGCATGGAATGTGCTATTTGATAGAGAAGGTGAGTTTGGGGCTGGAGAGATGGCCTAGCAGTTAAGAGCGCCGACTGCTTTTGAAGAGGACCTGGGTTCGATCCCCAGCACCCACATGGTGGCTGAAAACCGTCTTTAACTCTAGTTCCAGGGGAGTCGACTCCCTCTTCTGACCTCCACAGCATTGCACAACACGGGTGCACAAACCTACATGCAGACAGTACACTTATACACATAAAAATAAATAAAATTTAAAAAAATTAAAAAAAAGAGGTGAGTTTCTTTACATAGAATATTATCACCTTTTGTGTAAACAAATTATATCTATTTAATTGGTAAGACCCTAATCCTTGCAAACTAACTAAATACTATTTTCTGTACTACCACCACCAAACACTTTCAGTATTCTACATCTTCCTGGGCTTCATTTTTTTTAAGGTAGGATTTGGCTATCTATAGATAGTTCAGGTTGGCCCACAGCTCCTGGCAACCACCTTGCTTCAGCCTCTAGAGAGGTGAGATTATAAGCAGGTGCCACCACACACTGGCTTAATTTTTGAGCTTTAAAAAAGCTCAACTTTGGGCTGGACATGGTGGCACACATCTTTAATCCCAGCACTCGAGAGGCAGAGGCAGGAGGATGTCTGTGAGTTCAAAGCCAGCCTGTTCTACAGAGTGAGTTCCTGTCTCAAAAAGACCCCCCCCCAAAAAAGAAAAAGAAATATAGGTTTAGTTTCCCATAAGCCGTCACCAAAAAAAGTGGAGGAGACTCACTACTTATGTTCTTTAGCTTAATTCCTATAAAAATTTCAATACAACTAAACGAAACTGAAACTGAAATTCAAAGATATCAATTACCTACCCACAGGATCAGAAGAGAGGGGACACCCTAATTTAAGAAAGCCTGAAGTTAGCTGGGCATGGTGCGCATGCCTTTAATCCTAGCACTTGGGAGGCAGAGGCAA
>VZQC01009735.1:184534-225493 GCA_009823505.1 Rhizomys pruinosus
GGAGGTCAGAAGTGGGTGTCGGATTCCCCTGGAACTGGAGTTCTCCTGGAATTGGAGTTTCAGATGGTTCTCGGCCGCCATGTGGGTGCTGGGGATCGAACCCGGGTGCTCTGCAAGAATGGTCGGGGCTCCCAACCTCTAGGCCATCTCTCCAGCCCAAGACGGTTCTAAGCTGCCATGTGGGTGCTGGGGATCGAACCAGGGTCCTCTGCAAGAGCAGTCAGCGCTCTTAACTGCTAGGCCATCTATCCAGCCCCATAAATTTTTTTTTAAAGACAGGGTCTCCCTTTAGTCCCAGCTGGCCTTGAACTCTCAGAGATCCGCCTGCCTCTGCCTCTGCCTCCCGAGTGCAGGAGTGCTGGGATTAAAGGCATGGGCCACCGCGCCTGGCTCCTCTCAATATTTTACTCTACCCTAATTTGAAAGTCAAATTTTCAGAAGTAACCCATTTTGGGGGGGGGAGGGGGGAGGCAGATCTATAGACCTGGCTGGCTTGAACTTGCTATAAAGAGCAGGCTGGCCTGGATTTTTAACAATCACCCTCCCTCTGTCTCCCAATGTTGGAATTACACCTGTGTTGTCCAGCTTCATTTATAAGAAAGGTTTATTTTACTAATTGTTATGTATATGATTGGTTTGCCTGCTGAGGAGTATATGTGGTGGTCAGAGGACAACTGTCAGCAGTCAGTTTTCTCCTTCTACTAGAGCTCCAGGGACTGAATTCCGGTTGGCAAGCTTATGTGGTAGGTGCTTTCACTTAATGAGCCATCCCATGGGTCCAATTATTTATTTTATATTTTACTTATTTTTTTCTTTTATGTGCACAAGTGTTTTGCCTGCACACATGTAAGTGCACCACATGTATACAATGGCCCCAGAGAAGGTGGAGGATCCCCTAGAACTGGAATTAGGGATAGTTGCCGTGTGGGAACTAAACCCAGGTACTCTGCAAGTGAACCCAGTGTTAATTGCTGAGCCTTCTCTGCAGTCCCACCCAATTTTATAAAAAGTTTTTATTATTTTTTTTTGTGTGTATGTATCTACATTTCAGTATGTGTAGGGTGGTTAGAGGACAACTTGTAAAAGTTAGCTCCCTCCTTTTTTTTTTTGGTCTTTTTGAAACAGTGTCTCCCTGTAGCCTAAGCTGGGCCTGAAACTATGTAGACCAGGCTGGCCCTGAACTAATAGAGATCCACCTGCTTCTGCTTCCCAAGTGCTGGGATTAAAGGTGTCTGCCACCACATCCAGCCCACTGTATATATTCTTTTTTTTTTTTTGTGGTCTTTTGCACCAGACAGGGTCTCCCTGTAGCACCAGACTTGGTCGCATGAACTCACTTTGTAAGACCAGGCTGGCCGTGAACGCACAAGAATCCCCTCCCTTTACAGACCTCCCAAGTGCTAGAAGTAAAGGCGTGCACGACAACACACCCCCCCAACCACCACAGCCCGCCCCACTGTAAGATATTCTTAAAGTTTATTTCCTTGAGACCAGCCCTCAATATGTAAGTGAAGAACGGGTCTTTAAAGCTCGCGGCAATTCCTTCGCCTGTGGTGTCGTGAAATTGTTCAGATGTACATATGTAAGGCCAGTATACCAGGTTCACGTGGTTATGGAGGGGTGAGATTTTTCATTATCGAGAACTGGAACAGGGCTACAATCACTTCAACGTAATCAAGAGTGAATAGTAGGCTATTTTGCCCCCTTCTAAGAACAGATAGTTATTAATAAATAAGAATCTGAAATTATACATCTACTAGTAGTTTTAAGTTTGTTCATACAGAACATGTACAACTCTAAGATCACTGATAATTTTGCTGGTACTATAAAAGGAGTTTTTAATGATTTAAAAATTTTAGAAAACATAAAAACCACCTGGGCAGGCTCTAAATGGGCAGGGTGACTTCAAACACTTTTGATAGATGGCTGGAAACGTTGTACTGTTTTGAAAAGGATGGCAATGGAGTCGGATGTAGTTATCTGATAGTGTTAGGAAATGCTACTTTTAGCCGGGTGTGGTGGCACGCACGCCTTTAATCCTAGCACTTGGGAGGAAGGCAGGCGGATCTTTGTAAGTTCAAGGCCAGCCGGGTCTACAGAGTGATTTCCAGACAGCTGGGGCTACAAGGGGACCTGTTCTCGAAAGACAAAAAAAAAAAAAAAAAAAAAAAAAAAAAAGCTACTTGTTATCAATTTTCAGATTTATAGTCTCACTGACAAATTTTTTAAAAATTACATTTTAAAAAAAATGTACAATTTTTTGCAATTCTTTTTGTTACATTTGCAGTTCTGTTTCTTTTTTTTCCCTTTAATTTTCCCTTTANAGAGAGATAAAAAAAAAAAAAAAGCTATCTTTTTAGTCAGATTTCAGATTTATAAGTCTCACTGACAAATGTTTTAAAAAATTTACATTTGCATTCTTTTTCTTTTTCCCTTTTATGGTCCTTTGAGACAGATTCTCCCTTAGTCCAGCTTGCCTGCGAGCTGGCTATGTAGACCCAGGAATGGCCTTGAATCACTCAGTATGATCTGCCTGGCTCATGCCCCAAGTGCTGAGTTAAAAAACCACACACCGGCTGGCTAAAAGATTCCTTTATAATTACCAATTTATTTGTAGGATTTAAAGATTTAAGGCGTGTGCCACCACCACCTGGCTTCTCCTATATATTATTATAATTATTATTATTATTATTATTATTTTTATTTTAATTTTATTTTTTTTTGTAGGTCTCAGGGTTCTCCCTGTCGTGTAGCCCCAGCTTCTCGCCTAGAAACTCACTCTGTAGACCAGGATTGGCCTTGAACTCACAAAGGATCATCGCCTTGCCTCTCCGCCAGACCATGACCTCGATACGTGCTAGGATATAAGGCATTGCACCAACATGCCCGGCTCCATTATTTTTCATTAGAGGCTGGGGATGTAGCTCAGTGACTCAAGCATGTGCCTTATATGCTTAAAGCCCTGGGGTTGATGCACAGTTTCAAAAAAAAAAATCAAAAAATAGGACACTAAGCAAAAGCTTTTTGCAAAAACAGTCAATTATTAGTCTGTTATGGTATATCCTTGATGGGTCAGAATTCATTTTTCTTTGTTATAAAGGTAGTGTTTCTAGTAAGTGTTCATAGTACTAATGACTTGATAGTGTTTTAATAATGAAAAGTGTTTGTCCGAAAGTGTGTTTAATTTTATCAGATGGGGGCCACAGATATCTATGTCCAAATTAACAGGACAATTTTTCTTTTGACATCACTTCTGTTTTTGTCTCGGTTTTACCGTGTTTGGGATAGGATTCAGGATCTCTTGATTACTGACTATCCCAGCCTCCTCATTCTTAGATATTTGGATGGGGGGGGAAAATCAACTATTCCGAGAGCTTAAGAAAAAATTAATTTTTTTTTTTTTTGCTTTTTTTTTTTTTTTTGTAGACACCTTTTTTGTAGGCCTGTTGTGTGGTGGTGCACACCTTTACTCTACCACTCGATCAGGAGGGGGTGGACAGATGATTTTTGAGTTCAATGAGGCCAGCCTAGTCTTACACAGCCAGTTTCAGGCCAGGCCGGAGGGGAACAGGGAAAACCGCGCTGTCCTAACACACAAACAAACAACCGTCCAGAGAGGTATGGGGGGACGGGGGAGAAAAAAGGCAGGCAGAGCGGTCTTTACCAGGCAATTGATGTGGCACATGCTTTTAATCAAGTAACACTTGGGAGACCAGAAGCAGGTATGATCTCTCCTAACCTAGTCCTTACCAGAGAAAGACCTGTTTAAAAAGAGCCAAGAAATAAGAAATCAAAGCAGTGCTTTCTTATTTTTTTATTTATTTATTTTTTTTAGATTTTTATTTTATTTATTCTATTTTTATTTGTATGAATGTAATTGTCTGCAGCAGGTCTGTGCACCACAGTTTGCTGAATCTCGCCTTGCGGAAGGTCAGAAGAGAGGTCTCGGATATTCCCCTGGACTGGAGTTCTCCTGGAGACGGAGTCACAGACGGTTCATCAGCCGCCCATGGTGGTGCTGGGGATCAGAACCTGGGCCTCGCTCGCAAGAGCAGGCTCGCCGGCTCTAACGCCTAGGCCATACCTCGCGCCCCAACAAGTGCTTTCCTTATAACCCTGCATTCTGGCCATGAACTCTATAATTCGCTGTATAGACCACACTGTTTTTGAACTTGTGTACTTCTCTCCTGCCCCTACCCCTCCACCTCCCAACGTGCTGTGATTAAGAGCATTGTAGTCATTATCGATGGTTGGTCCTGATTTTGGTTTTGTTTTGTGGTGGTGGGGACTGAATCCAGCACAAAATAAGTAACATATCTATCATTTTATATTTCCCTACGTATATGTCGTACCTGTAACTGTACGTATCTTTTAAATAATAAGTCCCTTAGTGGCTGGCTGATGTATCCGAGGTTAACAGTATACACTGCGCTTTCAAAAGACAACAACCAAGTGCTGGGGCTAGAGAATAGAGCCTAGTGGTTAGCTAGTAAGAGCGCCCGGACATCTACTACTCTTGCAGACCACGACCTGGGTTTCGATCCCCCTCAGCACGCCACACGGCGGCCTGCGAACCGTTCTGTAATCTCCAATTCTAAGAGAACTCCAAGTTCCAGGGGGAATCCAACACCCTTTCTTGACACTCTGAGCGATTGCACAACAGTGGTGCACCAAACCTACATGCAGACAGTACCGATTCCAGAGCAACATAGAAAAAAAAATTTTTTTTTTTTTTTTGTCTTTCTTGAGAAAGGTCCTCCTATGTACCAGCTGTACTGGACTAGACACTCTGTAGAATCCGAGCCTGGCCTTGAACTACAACAGGAATCGCTGCCTCTCGCTCCCAAAGTGGCGAGATTAAAGGGGTAGTGCCACCACCGCCGGCTAAATTAAAAAAGAACAATAAGGACCAGATAGTTTGGTTCCGTAGCTACCAAACCTTCAGACAGCTGCACAAATCCAATCTCCAGAAGGATCTGAATGCTCTCTTCTGGCCTCCACAGCACCTGTAACTCACGCTGCACAAGAGCCACAAAAGAGAATACAGCACAGTACACATAAATAAGATAATTTTAAAAAATGTTTCCTTTAGGTGCCTGGCATGGTGTTGGCACGCACCATCCCAGCACCCAGGAGGCGAGGCAAGGTGGATTCCGTGAGTTCAAAGGTCAGCCTGGTCTAGCAGAGTGGAGTTGCCAGGAGTAGCTTGGTGATTGACGAGGTGAGCGACGTGTCTCAAAAATAAGAATAGGGGGGATAGCAAACTCAACTATTATCAACCTTCCCATCACAGAAAATCAGTATGCTAGGTGCTATGGGGATTATCAAGAAATGTAAGATGGGGTCCTGAGCACCAAAGCTTAAATTAACAACACAAGCCAGGCTTGGTGATGCAAACCTTTAACCCCAGCCAGCTTGAGGTAGTGGGTGGATCGCTTTGTAAGTTCAAGGCAGCCTGATCTATGCAGAGGCGAGTTCCAGGACAGCTGGTATAAAAGGGAGAACGCTGCCTCAAAAATAGCAAAAAAGGGAGAAAAACTAAAAAAAAAAAAATAAAAAAAAATTGACAAAACACAAAGCAGGAGAGAACACTTAGGGAAGAATTCTGAGTGAGAAGAGAGCAGCTTCAGGACTAGTGACTCTAGAAGTGGGGAGGCCTTCGCTCTGCCTGAGTGGTGGGATTGTGCTCGCCACCACACCCAGCATCTTTTATGCTTATGAAGTTTATGCCCTGCAGCGTAACTGAAGTGGCGCACCTGCAGTTGCAATGCCTGTGGAGGCCAGAAGAGGGTACTGGATACCCTAGAACTGCCATGTGGGTGCTGGGAACTAAACCTAGGTCCTTTGCAAGAGCGGCCAGTGCCCTTAACTGCTAAACTATCTCTTTAGGCCCTTTGTTTTTTCAAAGACAAAGTCTTATTGATAGCCCCTTAAGACTTATTGGCCTTAAACTACAGTCCTCTTGTGTCAGTCTCTTGAGTGCTAGGATTTACAGGTATGTGCCACCAGGGCTGGTTCTTAGTACAACTTTAAAAATTATGTGCAGGGCCAAGTGTGGTGGTGTGCGCCTTTAATCCTAGCATTCGAGAAGCAGAGGCAGGAAGATGTTTGTGAGTTCAAGGCCAGCCTGGTCTACAGAGTGAGTTCCAGGACAGCTGGGGCTACAGGGAGACCCTGTCTCGAAAAAGACCAAAACAAACAAACAAACAAACAAAAAACGCATTGCCAAGCGTGGTAGCACAAACCTTTAATTTTAGCACTCAAGAGGCATAGGCAGGAGGATCTTTGTGAATTCAAGGCCAGCCTGGTCTATAGAGTGAGTTCCAGGACAGCTGGGGCTATAGGGAGACCAGGTCTCGAAAACACCAAAAAAGAAAAAAATTATGTGTATCTGTGTCTTGGGGGGGAGGGAGGTGTAAGTGTGTAAGGAGGTGCCTTTGGAGTCCAGAAGAGGGTGTTGGAACTGAACTCCGGTTCTGCAAGAGCAGTACCTGCTCTTAATCCCTGAGCCACCTCTATCCTAAAATGGAACTTTTGAGTAACATTCAAAGGGTAAGGAAGAGGGGGCAGGAAGATGTTTGAAATATAGTGCATGAGCTGGGCGTGGTGGCGCACGCCTTTAATCCTAGCACTTGGGAGGCAGAGGCAGGTGGATCTTTGTGAGTTCAAGGCCAGCCTGGTCTACAGAGTGAGTTCCAGGACAGCTGGAGCTACAGGGAGACCCTGTCTCGAAAAGACAAAAAAAGAAATATAGTGCATGAAGTTCATGAAACTACAATTTGCTCTGAAGTTGGAAAAGGCACAAAGAATTCAGGTTAAACTGGCACTGGGGCTACAAAGACAGTGTTCATCAAAGTCTGCTAGTCCAGCATGCTTTCCTCATGATAAGAACCAGGACTTCCAGGGGTAAGGAAAAAACCCTATGTGACCCACAGTGAAGGACAGCAGGTACGAGTGCTCTTAACCACTGAGCCATCTCTCCAGCCCCCTGGGGCTTCTACGTTTTAACACTGGAGTTTAGCCAGGTGACAACCTCTACTATTCCTGATCGTTTAGTAGTCCCAGTAGTAGTTTAGCCAGGTGACGCCCTCTACTATTCCTGATGGTTTAGTAGTCCCAGTAGTAGTTTAGTGGGAAACCTGACAAGCAGGGAGGACATACCTTTTGGGCAATCATGTTGCAGATCTCAGGCAGGAAGTCCTCACTGAGGAGTTTATAGAGCTGCCGCTCCCGGACAGAGGTCCTCTCTCGAAAACTCTCAGTGACCTGTCTCCATTCTTCTTCTGTTTGACATAGGAGCCACCAAGTACCTTGGCCTGGCCCTCGGGACCCTACAGAAAAAAGATGGATTCACTACACATCACTAAGATATTTTGTTTCTACTATCCTGGGTCAGGACTAAAACAAAAGATTGGGGGCGGGCATGAGGAGAATTATTACTCTAATTTAATTTTTTTAATTTTATGTACATAAATGTTTTGCTTGAATGTGTGTTAAGTGCACCACAAGCATACAATGTCCATAGCGGCCAGAAGAGATCATTGGATCACTTGGAACTGGAGTTATAGACAGTAGATGCCACGTGGGTGCTGGGGTTTGAAACTGAGTCCTCTGTAAGAGCTCTCTCTCCAGCCCCGTTATTATTTTTTTTAATTTAATTTTTTTTTGGTATTTTTGAGACAGGGTCTCCCTCTAGTCCCAGCTGGTCTGGAGCTCTCTATGTAGACCAGGCTGGCCTTGACCTCAGAGAGATCTGCCTACTCTGCCTCCCGAGTGCTGGGATTAAAGGCGTGAACCACGATGCCCGGTTGTTACTCTAATTTTCTTTTCTTTTCTTTCTTTTCTCTCTCTCTCTCCCTCCCTCCAATTTTTAAAGGTTGTCAGCACACAATTTTTGTATTTAGGATGCGATCTTGGTGTGCCACTCAGGCTACTGTCAAAATCCAGAAATTAAGTGATCTCCTGCCTTAGCCTCCCAAGTGCTGGGATTACAGGCCCTTAATCACCATGTATGACTGATAATGCACTATTGATTTTCCTATCACTATCACTATTTGGAGTAGAGAAATTCCTAGAGACAATACAACTATAGCTATTCTGACTTAAATAAGACTTTAATATTCTAGAAATATTTAAATAAGATAGCTCTCTGAGATGTTCATTGCTCAAACATTTGAGTCTTTTATATACTGTGACAGATGCTACACCATTTGTGACCAGAACTCTGTGATCTTAAGGTACCTGTGAACTGAAATGATGGGGATGAGATGTGAGGAATAAAAAGAAAAAAAAAAAAATGGAAAGGGCTACTGGACTGATCATATCACTCTGTGACTGGGAAACGAGCCATCATCTTAAACAGCAGCAAAGATCATTACCATTTCTTGCTGGCAGCTCAGATGCCAAGGAGTTTTCTTCCTGCTTTTCACTGAAACACAAGAAAAACATGAAGCAACTAAAGCATAGACATGCCCAAAATTGCTTGGTCTTTCCTCGTGAGTATAAAGCCAATGAACATAATGGCAGTGTAGGGGAGGGGAGCAGTCAACGTTAGGAAGAATGGCTCTACCAAGTAAATGAAAAATAAAATGCAGGTCTAATGCTAAGGACAGGACAGTTCTGAAACATAGGTAATCAAGTATGGCAATAATATCAGTGCATAGGAAAATGACAATTTTAGAAATTCTTTTGTGCGGGAGATCAAAAAGACCCATCAAACAAACGCCAACAAAAAGGCTAAGTGGTTTTGATGTTTTTCTCCCTGACCCAGCTACAGGGAATCGTTGGGGAAATTCCTTTTTTATCAAGGGAGGATGCTACAGAAAATAATGGGCTTTTCTTCCAGGTTCTGATCATTTCCCTAGTTAGGAGGGTAGTACATGCCCCACAAGTACCAGTTACATTGGTTGCCGAGAAATGCAAGGTATCTATAAAATGGTGGCTGCATGCCTTTAAATTACAGCACTCCAGAGAGACCAGAGGCTGGTGGATCTCTGTAAATTCAAGGCTAGCCTGGTCTATATGTGGAGTTCCAGGGCAGCTGGGGACTGACAGGGATTAATGATGTCTCAAAAAGCAAACAAAAAAAAATGGTAAGGACAGTCCTTTAATAATTAGTTCAAATTATTTAACCTAACTGCTTAGCTTCATAATGTGTTTCTTAAGGACTCTCCTTTCTTCTCCTCCCTTGTCATTTTTAAAATCCCATCCTTGGTATGTGTAGCTCCGAGGCTGGTCCCAGAACTCAGCATCCTCCTGACCTGCAGGTTGTGAAGAAATATTTCTTTGTGGCTAAAGAAAAGAAAAAAAAAAAAAATCCAACTGAAAGACGTTAATCCAAGACACACCTAAACTACATTTTGAGACTTACTTCTGTTATTGGGATGGCTAACTGGAGTACAATTCAGTACGTTTATCAATGAAAGGCCATTCCTTCTTCTTTTTTTTTTTTTTGGTCTTTTCGAGGACAGGTCTCCCTGTAGCCCCAGCTGTCCTGGGAACCTGTGCTCGTTAGGACGCAGGCCTGGCCTGAACTCACAAAGATGCCAACTGCCTTTGCCTCCCTAGTGCCTAGGATTAGAGGTGTTGCCATCACCACTACGCCTGCCCAATTCTTAAAGCAATTGAAGATCTGTTAACCCAGGGCAGGGCCAGATTATGGATATTATTATTTTAAAAATGATATTTTTGATGTCTTCTTTCTTAAATTTTTTCATTTAAAAAAG
Source organism: Rhizomys pruinosus (assembly GCA_009823505.1). Classification (NCBI taxonomy): domain Eukaryota; kingdom Metazoa; phylum Chordata; class Mammalia; order Rodentia; family Spalacidae; genus Rhizomys; species Rhizomys pruinosus. Next base: position 194,260 of record VZQC01009735.1, read on the forward strand.
ATTTTTTTTAATTTTATTTATTTTTTTTATGTGTATGAATGCCACTGGTCTGGCTGCAGGTCTGTGCATCTCCATGTCGTGCAATGCGAGGATAGGTCAGAGGAAGAGGGTGTCGTGGACTCTCCCTAGAACTGGAGTTCTCTTGGGAGATTGGAGTTACCAAGATGGTTCTTCAGCCACCATGTGGGCCCCGAATGGATCGAACCCGGGTCCTCTGCAAGGCAGTAGGTGGCGCTCCTAACCGCGGGCCATCCCTCCAGCTCACAATTTGTTCTTGCTTTCTTCTTTTGCCCAAAGGGTATCCTATACGCCCCAGATGGCCTGCGAACTCACTTTATCTCTTAGATCAGGCTTGGCCTTGAACTCTACAGGATCAGCCTGCCTCTGCTTCCTAAACACTGGGATTAAATGTGTCGAGCCTTTTTTCCATCTGTTCCAGCTGCCCTGGCCAAGGTATTTTATTTTAATGTGTGTGTTTTGTCTGCATCAAAGCGTACCACATATGTACAGTGCCTGAGCAGGCCAAATGAGGGGATCAGATCCCATGCAACCAAAGTTACAGCTGGTTGTTGGCTGCCATGTGGGTACTTGGGAACCAAGTCAGTATCCTCTGTAAGAGCACTTTGTGCTCTTAGACACTGAGCCATCTCTCCAAAAAAAAAAAAAAAAAAAAATATTTTTTTTTTTCTTTTTTAGAGACAGGGTCTTCCCTGCAGCCCCCCAGCCAGCCTAGAACTTGCTCCTCCCCCTCTCCTATGGCGACCAGCGGCTTGACATTGAACCTCCCCCTGCTTCCTTTTCTGCCGTGTTCAAACGCTTATAGGCTGTGGGGCAACCCACGCCTGACAAATTTCTGGAAAATTTCTGAGTTTTCTTCTAGTAAGGCAAACTTTCTCCTGGGCTGGGCGGCCATAAGCTCTCAAACTAACGCTTTTGATATCAAGTATGAACCTTACTCTATGCTCCTAGAACCACACGGTTAAAAAAAAAAAAAAAGGGTCCATCAAAAGGGCATACTGTCGTAGTAGTCCTGAACCTGTAAAGAAAGGAGGGTCCCTTGGGCTTGCTGACTAGTTAGTCTAGCTGAATTAGACAACCCTGTTTTCAAAAAGTAAGGTGAAGCTAGGTGTGGTGGTTCGTGCCTTTTTCCTCTCCGCTACTCGTGGAGGCTTTTAGGTAGAGGTAGGCGGCTCTCTGTGCGTTCCAGGCCAGGGCCCTGGTCTTGCCCCCGCACTCTCCCTTCCAGTGGTCCTCAAAAGGAGACCCCTCCCTTGCCTAAAAATAACCAAAAATAAAAAATAAAAAAGGTGAATCACTCTTTAGCATCTTAAGGTGTCAGAAAGCAGCAGGAATAATTTGCAAATGCATTTAATTCAACTTAAAATGACCTGTTGGGGCTAGAGAGATAGCCAGTGGTAAGGAGCACTAGCTGTTCTTGCAGAGTACCCAAGTTTGGATTCCAGCACCCACACGGGGCACTAGATAAGAACTGTCTTTAAGACGGGCATAGTGGCACTTGCCTTTAATCTAATCCTAGCCATCAGCGAGACTAGAGGTAGGTGGGGAATCTCTGTGCGTTCAAGGTCGCTGGTCTACAGAGTGAATTCTGGGCAAGCTGGGGCCTAAAGGGAGACCCTGTCTCAAAAAAAACAAAAAAAAAAAAGATTGCTTTAAAATATTAACTGAATGCAATTTCACAAATATGAAATTTTTTTCTACAAAATTAACCAGATTTAGACAAATAACGAGCCTTCAGAAATTTCTTATTGTGAAATGTATGCATTATTTGGAGGTAATTAATTAACCTGTAGTTCCACTTGGGGGGAATAAAATAACGCCTATAGCCAGGAGTAAGGTGGGCATATCCTTTCATCCCAGCCCACGGGAGGCAGAGAACAGCAACGTACCTATTTCATGTGAGTTCAAGGCCAGCCTGGTCTACCAGAGTAGGAGCTCCGACAGGCATGCTAGGTACTAAAAGGAGACCCTTCATCAAAAATACTGAAGGAGGGGGGGAGCGGGGGAGGGGAATTAACTCACGTAAATTTGAGGATATATAAATTCTGCCAAAATAGACGGAGTTACCTAACATGCAGCTGTGGGGCTTGGAGAGATGGTCTAGCGGTTTAAGAGCGGCTGACTGCTCTCTACAGAGGAACCCGGAGTCGATTCCCAGCCACCCACATGGCGGCCTGCCGAAACATCTGAAACTCCAATCCAGGAGACTCAACTCCAGTTCCAGGGAATCCCCACTCTTCCCTCTGAGGCAGTTGCTGACAGGTGGCACAACACTGCATGCAGACATGTACATGATACATTAACAGAAATAATTAGCGGGCGTGGTGGCGGACGCCTTTAATCCTAAGCACCGGGAGGCAGAGGACGCGGATCTCTGTGAGTCAAGCCCAGCTGGTCTATAATCAGAACGCTGACGCTCTCCAGGACGCCAGAGCACAGGAGAACCCCTTGTCTCAAAAAGACCAAAAAAATAAATAATAAAAAGCCAGCTATGGTCTACATAGAAGCAACTTCCGGTGGCTGGACCCCGGCACAGGGCGGGGGGGCTGATTAGTTAATGTTTTGGAGCTGGGAATGGACCAGGGCCTAGTGCCACCTGCCCACCGCGACTAAATGCTCCACCACTGAGCTATTATCTCTAGCCCACAATTAATCAGGGAATTAATTTGCTCAACTTTCTGTGATAAAACAATTTGTAAAATGTGTACAGTTAAGGGGCTGGAGAGATGGCTCAGCATTTAAGAGCACTGGCTGCCCTTCCGAGGACATAGGTTCAGTTCCCAATACCCACATGGCAAGTAACAACTGTCTGTAATTCAAGTTCCAGGGGATCTGAGGTCTACTTCTGGTCTCTGCATGAGCACCTGTGCCAATCCAGATTGTACTAGCCCACACCATTCAGATTCGTACCTGCTACACACGACCGCAGGCTACGCAATACACACTCATACACCACAAAACGACAAAATAATAAATTTAAAGATTAAAAAATCAATAAAAATAACATTTAGTAGAATTGAAGGTTTACCATTTCTTATACTGCCATACATTGCAATGTTCAAGATTTAAATCCTCGATTAAATGGTTTGTGGTGGTTGAGAAGAGTGTCACCCTCATGAGCTGTTTGAGTATTGAGAAGTTTGTGATCCCAGTTGGTTGGCACTGTCTTGAGGAGGTCTTAGAAGGCGTGGCCTGTGCGGAGGAAGTATCGGGAGTGTCTGTGGGGCGGCTTAGTGAGTTTAACAAGCCGCAGTCTCCACCTCCTCCCCTCCCCCTCGCTTTCCCGGCTCTCTTATGTGACCTCCTGTGCTGCATCTATTGGACGTTACGTGCGCCGCAGCCCCGGCACCATGCCTATCCCGCCACAATGGACACCTGATTCCCTGGACCTATCACGTCTAAATCATAAGCTCAATATAAACTCTTCCTTTATAAAGTTTCCTTGTCATCGGTGGTTTTTCACACAACAGAAAAGTGACTAACATTCAGTATTGTACTGGAACAGAGAGTGGGCTTGTCTGGCTGTTGAAGAACCCTGATCATGTGGATCTTTGGAGAAATGTGGAGAACTTTGAGAATTGGGCTAGAAAATGCTGTATGATTCTTGTAAGCAGAGCTAACCGGTCCATTCACTACGTAGACAGTCTGAGAAAGCATTGCCTAGGCAAAAAAATGTAGAAGTTTCCAGAAGGAAAATAAAGACTATAGGCTACTAACTGTGGATAAGTTGATAAAGTTGGCAACAGTAGTGCCCACAAGCCCAATGCTCTTTCCTATCGCTTAAGTGTGAAAAAGCAAGGCTTGGGACCCTAATGATCTTTTGGCGAGAGGAGTAATGTTCAAGACACGCCAATTTGAATGGTGGTGCTGGTCACTTAAAATGGTGAATATGTACAGAACTACAATGACAAGACAGATGAGCGCGCAGAAAAAATGGCCCGAGATGCAACAAGTTCGGATGTGACACTGCACTAGGCAGATATAGAGGTGAGGCCCAGGCAAGTGAAGGAAAGGCTCCCTTTATAAGGAGAACTAAATGATTAAAGGAGGCGCTAGCCTATTAACTACGAGACATAAACAAGGATATCCAAAAAATTGAGATTAAAGTGATTAAGAGAGGAACGGCTCTCAAGTAAACAGAAACTCGTTCTTCAGGGCAAGATCACACACCACGGACTAATTCCTCTAACTTTTGAAAGGAAAATACTGAAAGGATTTTCTGCTCCAACAAGTCCAGGGCAGAGGAAAGTTGCAAAATAGCCCAGGGTCCATCCCAAACTTGCAGCCAAACTTGGCAGTTTCATTCACATGGTACTGGCTTTAGAGGCATGAAGTTTGCAAGAGTGAAGAGGTCATCAGTTCTTCCTCCACGGTTTCAGAGAGCAGCAGGGGCATCCCCGAATAAAGCAGGCCCTGATAGGCCATTGAGTGAAGCTGTGAATGTGAAGCCTGGTTGGCAGCGGAGACCCCAAGAAGACATTTGAGATACCAGAGCTGTGAGATATTTGCCAAGGAGAGCTGCATACAGGGAGTGGTACCAGCCTAAGGAAGAGATCCATGTTGTACTCAATCCTGGAAGAGCTGAGCCATCTAAGCCCTTTGGAAATAAATTTCCAGAAGTCGCATATGGAGCTACTGGACTTGGCGTTTGCCCTGCTGGTTTTCTGTCTTGTTTTGGTCCAGTATTTCCTCATTATGCCTCTATTCCTTTTGGAATGGGAATGTGTATGTTGGGAGTATGTAATTTGCCTTTTGATTTTACAGGCGCTTACAGTTAAAGAGATTAGCCTGGGTCTCAGAAGAGACTTTGGACTGTATACTTTTGAATAGAATTGAGACTGGTAAAGACTATGGGACTTTTAAGGTTGGACTAAATGCATTTTGCATTTTATATGGTCATAAGCCTATGGGGGCCAGGGAGTAGAATGTGCTGGTTTGAATGAGAGTGTCCCCCATGGGCTTTAAGTGTTCAGATATTTTGTACCCAGTTAGTGGCACTGTTCTTGGAGGTCTTAGAAGGTGTGGCTGTGCTGAAGGAAGTACATCATTGGGGGCAGGCTTAGTGAGTTTAACAAACCTTGCTGACTCCAGTCTCTCTCTCTTGACTTCCTGTGCTCATTGCGAGATGTGACCCTTGGCTTGCTGCTCAAGCCCCGGCCACCATGCTTCCCGCCACAATGGACCCTGATTCCCTGGAACCGTCAATCATAAGCTCAAATAAACTCTTCCTTTTATAAGTTCCCTTGGTCACGGTGGTTTTATCACAGCAACAGAAAAGTGACTAATACAATGGATAACAGATAAGTAACAGGCTTGGGAAAGGCAGGTAACATGGTAGAAAGAGGTCATACGAACAGGGCTTCCTAGCTGTGTACTTTATACCTGATAATTTCATGTGGACTATGACTCAGTTCTCCACGAGCTAAGACCTCTGTTCCTACTGGAGTACAAGTGAACTTGGACTCACAACATAAAGGAAGAGGTAAAATCGAGGTCCTTTCCAGTAAGACAAGCTCTTCTTACCTCGTCATCATCTCGTCCTGTAGCTTTTTCCGTTTTGGAGGCCTTCCTCTTCTTTTTCCTGTTTTTCCAGGAACATTTGAGACATTGTTTTGTCTTTCGCTTTCCCTAAGAAACAGTATCATTAAATAGAAATGTTCTGGGATATGACTGAGAAGTTACATGTGAATTTTATACTAGTAATTACAGTATTCCTTGTCACAAGGATACAGATATGATTCTGTAAAAGGGAAAGGGCAAAGTGACTTCTTTCAGAGATTATTAGGATGTGGAACCAAGGAAAACTGACACTTGCAGTGTTAAAGCATAAGATCTAACCCCCCTTCCTAAGGAGTACTGTTCCTAACAATAAGGCAGTCCAAATAAAACCAAAGCCTAAGCATCACCCTGGATGCCATGGTAGTGAGGCTTCTGTTTATTTAGAAAACACTTGGCTGTGAGTGGTGGTGAATGCCTTTAATGCCAGTACTTGGGAGGCAGGGGCAGGTGGATCTCTGGGAGTTCAAGGCCAGCCTGGTCTACGTAGCAAGTTCCAAAGTAGCTGGGGCTACAGGGAGACCCTGCCTCAAAAAGGAGAAAAAAAAAAAAAAAAGCAAAAAGCAAAGTGCTATACAATTCTAGAATATTTCAATTCGACTGCTTACATGTTTTATTGTTCCCCACAGTTTTCTAGCAATTTTATTCTTGGTACTAAAGGTGATTGGTTACAAACTCCAAAAGGGTTTCTCCTGAGTCTGAACTTTTCATTATGAGTGAAGCTCACAAATCTGAGCAAGAACGGTCCTTGCCAGGATCCTGGCCTTCGACCATGCCCTGACTCGGAAATCTCATCTCCCTCATCTATTCTCTTCTTCCCCACAGCCCACTGGGATTCCCAGGATCCAGAGTTAGCAGAGTTGGGGGTCTGCAACTCAGAACTCAGCATTACAGACCCCAACATAGCATTTTGTATACATCAGTTATAATAGCCCTGATATTAGACACAGTACCTGCTCAAGGAGAGTTCTCCATTGGACCTTCCTTGTACTGGGTCCTCTTTGTACATTCGTGTCCCATAAAAGTACCAGTAGAGTGCCCCTGAATTGTCTTCTCCCAGAGGCTCCACTCGGAGACTGTCTGCATCTAGACCCTAGGTGAAATAGGAAAGTGGATTTGGGGAAAAAATAAGGAACATAGGGCTAGAGAGATAGCCTAGTGGTTAAGAGCACCGACTGCTCTTGCAGAGGACCCGGGTTCGATCCCCAGCACCCACATGGCGGCTGAGAACTGTCTGTAACTCCAATTCCAGGAGAACTCCAGTTCCAGAGGAATCTGAGACCCTCTTCTTACCTCCGCAGCATTGTACGACACAGGTGTACAGACCTGTGTGCAGACAGTACACTCATACGCATAGAAAATAAATAAAAATTTAAAAAAAGTGAGGAACATAAAACACGGGGAAACTTAAAATGACAATTTAAAATTTGTGCTCAGCTATGCCCCCATGTTTTCAAGTGCCACATGCTGCACCTAATTTCCTATTAGCACAGAAGAATTACAGACAGAATGGGAAGGGAGTACCTTCTTTGATAAGATGAAGTATCTCCAATGGTCACAAAAAAGAGAAAACCAAAACTATTGTATTTTAGACTGTTACTTTATGTGTACACATGTGAAAGAAAGGACAATTACAACTGAATAGTATCAGATTGATTGATCAATCTCTTTCAGACAAGACGTCATGTTGTAGTCCAGAATGACTTTGCACTCTGAGCAATCTTCCTGAGGTAGCTTCAAAGTGCTGGTATTACAGGTTCAACAGGTATGAGCCATCATGCCTGGCTTCCTGTCTGATGTTCTGAAGCCTTTGCTCTATGACTCTAGCCTGTAGTGCTTCCGGCAACTTGAATTTTCTTTCATGGATGTGTATCTTTGAGTATATGCTATGTGTGTGGGTACCAGTGAAGGCCAACAACGGGCACTGAGTCCTCTAAAGCTGGATTTACAGACAAATGTGAACTGCTGGATGTGGGTGTCGGGACAGTACTTGGGTCTTCTGGAAGAATGGTAAGCTCTGTTAACCTCTGAGCCATCTCTCCAGCCCCAACACAGCAATGTTTTATTCCAGCCAAAATTCAGCAAAACAACTCAACTTACTCCAGGCCTGACTCCACTGGCCTGCTCACTGCTATGAAGTCTTGAGCAAGGACTGCATTAAACTAATTATACAATGATTTTTATATGTCTGTACACAGAGACATACTAAGAAGTCATGAAAGCATTTACTCGTTTATGATTGAATAGGATTAGAAACTGGTGTCCCTACTTGTGAAAGCAATTTCTCCACAACAATATATTTCTTTTTTGGGGGGGTCTTTTTGAGATAGGGTCTCCCTTTAGTCCCAGCTGCCCTGGAACTCGCTCTGTAGACCAGGCTGGCCTTTAACTCACAGAGATCCTTCTGCCTCTGCCTCTCCAGTGCTGGGATTAAAGGCGTGCACCACCACACCCAGCTCCAACAACATATTTCTTTTTTTTTTTTTTTAACTTCTGACGGCGATTCAAACTGACAATATATATATTTTTTCCCGACAATATATTTCTAAAATAGACCACAGAAACAGAATAAGAGGAATAGATTTCCACATCTTTTTCTAATATTAACTTTTTTAAAAACTAGAATGTGATTATAAAAATTCACTTTTTTTGCATCTTTTATTATTTAGTTTTTAATTTTTTATGGGTATGAATGTACTGTCTGCATGTACGTTGGTGCACCCGTGTCGTGCAATGCTGCGGAGGTCAGAAGAGGGTATCGGATTCCCCTGGAACTGGAGTTCTCCTGGAATTGGAGTTAACAGACAGTTCTCAGCCGCCATGTGGGTGCTGGGGATCGAACCCAGGTCCTCTGCAAGAGCGGTTGGCACTCTTAACTGCTAGGCCATCTCTCCAGCCCTGAGTCTTACTCTTTTATGGAACCAGGGTCTTAGATGGCATAGAACTCAGAATCTTCCTCAGGGCAGGCTGGGGCTCTTGCTTTCTAGAGTAGCCAGGCACTTGCAGAAGGCCGCAGCTGGAAGCAGCTGCCTCTTGAGGGCTCATGAGAACAGATGGTCCAGAGCTACCTGCCGCCCAAGCCTCCACCCAGCAGCCCCCTGGGTAGAAGCACCCATGCCTGTGTGCTGTTGTTCACAAGGGGTGTGTTGTCTACACGGCCCCGCCTTCCTCGATAGCCTGGACCCCTCTGGAAGGCACACAAGCCCACCTCAGTACATGTCTGAGCTGCACTGAGTACAGGGGAAGAGACAAAACCAAAAGCCATATATATACCTGTATAGCTTGCTTTCCCTAGGTGATTGGCATGGTTGTGGAAAACGTCATTATCAAGAAGAGCACAAAAACTAGTATGAACAAGCTAACTCTGGCTTTATAGTACTTTTGGATTTCACACTCTAAATCTGACTTTTTACTGCTCTAGAAAAGAACTTGCTAGAAGTACCTTGAGGAGATCAAAGACATCATCTGCATCTAGCCGGTAATCACAGAGGCGATGAAGGATCTCCACCCGAGTGCGGAGAGGAAGATCTTGGAAACTGGCTTCTCTCAGCGGGTTGGGCTTTCCTTCTTCAAGCTCCCAGCGGTAGTTGATAATGTCTTCCAGGTAGCTGTGGAATGTCTGAGGCCTAATCCAACGGCCCCAAGCACAAAAATACATCAATATAAAATAGAGGATGGGTGGAAAGGGGAGAGAACTAATAGTTTGACAGTTAACAAGTTCTTGAAAAGCAGTAAGACGAGAAAGACCTGAGAGCATTCATTAAAGATGTATGTACTTGGGGCTGGAGAGATGGCCTAGCGGTTAAGAGCGCCGACTGCTCTTGCAGAGGACCCGGGTTTGATCCCCAGCACCCACATGGTAGCTAAGAACCATCTGTAATGGGTGCACAAACCTACATGCAGACATTACACTCATATACATTAAAAAAAAAAAGATGTATGTACTGGACTATCTATGTGAATATTGTAGTTCACTAAATCCTGAAGATAATCTTATAAAGTCAGATTTTCATATAACTGGGCAAATTTACACCAGTAGGCAAATTATCCTCAACAGTGTAAAATGCAAAACTATGGGCAATCGTCTCACCTTTTGTTTATTCTATTAAAACAGACTTTACATGTGCTTTAAAATAGGGTCCATGGGGCTGGAGAGATGGCTCAGAGGTTAAGAGCACCGACTGCTCTTGCAGAGGACCCGGGTTCAATCCCTAGCATCCACATGGTGGCTAAGAACCGTCTGTAAGTCCAGTTCCAGGGGAATCTGACACCCTCTTCTGACCTCTGTGGCACTGCACAACACGGGTGTACCTACTTACATGCAGACAGTATATTCATATACATAAAACAATAAATTAAAAAGTTAACTAAGGGGCTGGAGAGATAGCCTAGCAGTTAAGAGCACTGACTGCTCTTGCAGAGGACCCGGGTTCGATCCCCAGCACCCACATGGCGGCTAAGAACCATCTGTAACTCCAGCTCCAGGAGAACTCCAGTTCCGGGGGAATCCAACACCCTCTTCTGACCTCTGCGGCATTGCCCAACACGGGTGCACAAAATCTACATGCAGACAGTACATTCATACACATACAAAAATAAATTTTTAAAAAGTTAACTAAAAATAAATAAATAAAATAAAATTGGGTTAAGAACACTGCGCCGGGCATGATGGCGCACACCTTTAATCCCAGCAGAGGCAGAGGCAGGCAGATCTCTGTGAGCTCAAGGCCAGCCTGGTCTACATAGCAAGCTCCAGGTCAGCTGGAACTAAAGGGAGACCCTGTCTCAAAACAAAACAAGCAACAACAACAAAAAAACCGCGAACAAAAAAAAACCCACTAATGGCTCTTGCAGGTGACCTGGGTTTGGGTCCCAGCTAACCATCATCTCTAACTCCAGTTCCAGGGGATCTGACACCCTGTTCTGGATTCCGTGAGCTCTGCACGACACGGGTACACTTACATACACGTAGGCAAAACATACATAAGTAAAAGTAAGAAAAATTTAAAAATTGGGTCCATGATGTAGCACACATAAAAAACAAAATCCAAAACGCACAAAAAACCTGCTTAAGAAAAATTTAAAAATTGGGTCCATGATGCAACACACATAAAAAACAAAAACCAAAACGCACGAAAAACCTGCTTTACAATAATTTGTATTTCAGGCTAAGATGCAAAGGCAGAAAACTTCAGAATACCATTGGTCACTCATAATGCGCAACTATTTTAAAAACTTTATTTATTTTTATTTATTTTTTATGTGTATGAATGTACTGTCTGCATGTAGGTCTGTGCACCCGTGTCGTGCAATGCCGCGGAGGTCAGAAAAGGGTATCGGATTCCCCTGGAACTGGAGTTCTCCTGGAATTAGAGTAGTTACTTTCTTTTAAAAAGGGGATCAAAGCATGCCTTTGACCCCAGCATTTGAGAGACAGAGGTAGGCAGGTCTCTGTGAGTTCAAGGCCAGCCAACTGGGTCTACAAAGAGACCCTGCTTCAAAGAAAGACCAAAACCAAATTCACATTTCTTTTAGGGGCTTGTGTACACTGCACCATGGCACACACGTGGAGGTCAGAAAGCACCTTGTAGTTAATTGTTACCAGTCCTCTCCTCGTAGCACAGAGGGCACAGGTACTGAACTTGGGTTTTCAGTCCTTAAGGCTTGAACATAGGTACTCTTTTTAGCCCCTGCCGGGATTAAAGGTGCACACTACACCACACCTGGCTACATTGTTCTTTTTTATAAGACAGGGTCTTAAATGTTGTTTGGGCTTGTCATCTTTAGCTCTTGAGCTGCTGAGGTTCTCCATCTTTTGCCTAAGCAGTTGGAATACAGGTGCATATCACTGCAAAAACTAGTCTAAAAAAAAATTGGGGGTGTGTGGCTCTTTTTAAGACAGGATCTCCCTTTAGTCCCAGCTGGCCTGGAGCTCACTATGTAGACCAGGACGGCCTTGAACTTACAGAGATCCGCCTGCCTCTGCTTCCTGAGTGCTGGGATTAAAGGTGTGCGCCACCACGCCCAGCTAGCTAGTCTAAATTTTGAACACATGTGTTTCACAGAAAATATTTAAAAATGGCTCAGCACAGTTAAGAGTGCTGGCTGCTCTTGCAGAGCACTCAGGGTGGGTAACTAGCACCCACATGGCAACTAAGAGCTGTCTAAGTCCAATTCCAGAAGCTCAGATGCCCCCTTCTGGTCCCTGTGGGCACTGCAGGCACATGACAAACTTACATCCAAAACACACATACATAAATTAAAAAATAAAAAATAGGGCTGGAGAGATGGCCTAGCGGTTAAGAGCGCCGACCGCTCTTACAGAGGACCCGGGTTCGATCCCCAGCATCCACATGGCGGCCGAGAACCGTCTGAAACTCCAATTCCAGGAGAACTCCAGTTCCAGGGGAATCCGACACCATCTTCTGACCTCCGCGGCATTGCACGACACGGGTGCACACACTTGCATGCAGACAGTACTTCAGACACGTACAGAAATAAGTAAAATAAAAAAACCATAAAATAAATAATAAAAAATAAAAATCAAAAAATAAATCTTTACTTCTAATAATGATTGACAGAATCACCCTGTAAATAAATCCCTTGCTTTAGGTCCCGGTTGTGTGTGGGGCATCCCTTTAAATGCCCAGCACCGGCAGGCAGAGGCAGGTGGACCTCTGTGAGTTCAAGGCCACCCTTGTCTACATAGGTGACTCCAGGCCATCGCTGGGCTACAGGAGAACCCTGTCTGAAAAAGACAGAAAGACAAAAAAAAAAAAAAAAAAAAAATAAAAGATCCATTTCTGTATAATGTACTTTAAAATAGGAACAGGGTGTGGCCATGGTGGTGCACACCTTTAACCCCAGCACTCAGAAGGCAGAGGCAGGCGGATTTCTGTGCGTTCAAGGCCAGCCTGGTCTACAAAGCGAGTTCCAGACCAGCTGGAGCTACGGGAGACCCTGTCTCAAAAATACCCTTTTTTGGTATTTTTTGAGACAGGGTCTCCCTTTAGTCCCAGCTGGCCTGGAACTCACTCTGTAGACCAGCTGGAGCTATGGGAGACCCTGTCTCAAAAATACCCTTTTTTGGTATTTTTTGAGACAGGGTCTCCCTTTAGTCCCAGCTGGCCTGGAACTCACTCTGTAGACCAGGCTGGCCTTGAACTCACTGAGATCCACCTGCCTCTGCCTCCCAATCAAAAAAAATTTAAATAAAAAAAGGTAAAAATAAATAAAATAAAATAAACTAGAAGGGGATGATAACGCCCACCTTCAATCCTAGCTTTCAGAAGGCAGAGAGATCTCTAAGCACCATAGACCAGCCTACAGGTGAGTCACCAAACCAAACCGAACCAAACCAAACCAAACCAAATCACACACACCACCACACCACACCACACCACACCACACCACACCACACCTAACCAAACAAAAATGAACAGAGCTAGAGAGACAGCTCAGCAGTTAAGAGCACTTGCTGCACAGTCATGAGGACCAAGCTGCAGATCCAGCACCATCTATACAAGGCAGGAGAGCTGAACGTGCCTTTAACTCCAGCTACAAACAGGGTAGAGAGAAAAGGATCACTGGGGCTTGATGTCTTCCAGCCTAGCTACGAAAACATGAGGCCTAGGCTCAGGGAGAGACAGACCCTGCCACAAAGAAAGTGACAGAGAGTGACAGAGGACACCCAATTCCCTCTTCTGGCCTCCATATATGTGCACAAGTGAGTATACCCCCACACATGTATATGTAACATACACTGGCACATACATACACAGATAAATCTTTAATGATCCTAGCACTTGGGAGGCAGAGGCAGGTAGAGCTCTGTGAGATCAAAGCCAGCCTAGTCTCCGTAAGTGGGTTTCAGCCCAGCTGTGGCTACAGGGAGTCTCTATCTCAGAAATACAAAACTAAATAAATCTTAAACAATAAAAATAAAAATAAAGCCGGCCGTGGTGGCGCACGCCTTTAATCCTAGCACTTGGGAGGCAGAGGCAGGTAGAGCTCTGTGAGATCAAAGCCAGCCTAGTCTCCGTAAGTGGGTTTCAGCCCAGCTGTGGCTACAGGGAGTCTCTATCTCAGAAATACAAAACTAAATAAATCTTAAACAATAAAAATAAAAATAAAGCCGGCTGTGGTGGCTCTCTCCTTTAACCCCAGCACTTGGGAGGCAAAGGCAGGCAGATTTCTGTGAACTCAAGGCCAGCCTAGTCTACACAGTAAGTTCCAGGCCACCTGGGGCTACAGGGAGACCCTGTCTCAAAAAGACAAAAAAGAAAGAAAAAGAAAAGAAAAGAAAAAAGACCACTAACACTATTTAGCATAAACAATGTATTTTCAGATTTGACCCCAGGGTACCCCCTGATGGAAGGAGAAAACAAACTCTGGGAATTTTTCCTCAGACCTCCACATGGAAACTATGGTACATGTGACCACATATGCACACACACTTATCATGCACACATGTTCTTGACACACACCAAATAAATTTTAAAAATTTAAGTTGGGGGAAAAAAGAAAAAGATTTCCTTTGCATATGCTAACAAGAAGGTCAAACTAACTAAGCAGGGCTTGGTGGTGGCAACTGTAATATTACCCATGGGCTCAGGAGGCAGAGGCAGGCAGATTTCTTTGAGCTCAAGGCTAGCCTGGTCTATACAGTGAGTTCTGGGCCAGCTGGTGTTATATATAGGGAGACCCTGTCTCAGGAAAAAAAAAAGTCATTTATCTTTTTCTAACAGGGTCTCGGTTAGTCCTGGGTGACTGTGAACTCCTGCTCCACTTCTTAAATTCTGGGATTATAGACCTAAGTAAAACATGCCCATACTCAGCCTCTGAAACCTACATGTGGAGATCAAAGGACTATTGATGGGAGCTGGTTCTCCCCTTCCACCATTTGGATTCCAGGGATAGAACTCAGATCATCAGGCTTATTGGCAGGAATCTTTCTCATTAATGTGCTATCCTAAAAAATACTAGGAAGGACCACTGGTTGTTGTTTATTCAAATGAAGAATGAGATGATATAACCTCCCAATTACTGGTGTGTTCTTCAAAAGAGAAGCTGAGGTCAACTGGGCAAAGAATGAAAATAAGCCAGGTGTGGTGGTGCACCCTTTAATCCCAGCACTCTGGAGGCAGAGGCAGAGACAGAGGCAGGTGGATCTCTGTGTGTTCAAGGCCAGCCTTATCTACAGAGCAACCTCCAGGCCAGCTAGGACTAAAGGGAGACCCTGTCTCAAAAAGACCAAAATAAATAAATAAATAAATAAATAAATAAATAAATAAATAAATAAATAGTTTGTCCATCAAATCCCAGCTTCCCAGTGCTCAGGCAGCCAGCCAGTTGCATCTTAAGAGCCCTAGCAGAGAGCTCCTGGTCAGCTCACATATAATGTATGCCAATGACAGGCTAGGAATGCTGTTGTTTTTTTTTAAATAAATGCTTAATTATCAAGTGTTCTTTTTTTTGAGGTGGGGGGGTGTTTTTGAGACAGGGAGCTTGCTTAGAACAGGCTGGCCTTGAACACAGAAATCCGCCTGCCACTCCCCCTGACTGCTGGGAATAAAGGTATGCACTAGCACCACGCCCGGCTAATTACAAAGTATTTTTGAAAAAATATTTTTATGTGTATGAGTGTTGTGCCCACACATAAGTATACCACATGCATGCCTAAAGCCTTGGGGAGGACAGAAGAGGGCATCAGATCTCCTAGAGCTAGAGTCTGTGTTAGCTGCTATGTGGGTCCTAGGAACCCAACATAGATCCTCTACAAGAAAAACAAGTGCTCTTAACTGCTGAGCCATGGCACCTGCCCCAGAGTGCTATGTTTATTCTTCTGTTTGTTCACAACCCCAGTGGCCTGGAACTTGCTGTGCAGACCAGGCTGTCTTTGATCTCACAGAGATCTATTTGCCTCTGTCTCCTGAGTTTGGAATCAAAGAAATGCACCATTGTAACGGAAGTCTCAGGTGGCAGAACCTGTGACTAGGTGGGGCAACACATTTTAATACTGAAATCTTCTGTGGGAGATCACAGATTTTAAGTATTTTATTAATTAATTAATTAATTATTATTATTCTTATTTGAGACAGGGTTTCCCCAGCTATCTGGGAACTCACTATGTAGACCAGGCTGGCCTTGAACTAACAGAAATCCACCTGCCTCTGCCTCCCAAGTGCTGATATTAAAGGTGTATGCCACCATGCCTGGCTTTTATTTATTTTTATTTTATTTTATTTTATGTATATAAGGGAATGGAGAGATCACTCAGCTATTAAGAGCACTGACTGCTCTTGCAGAGAACCCAGGTTCAATTCTTAGCACCCACATGGAGGCTAACAACTGTCCATAACTACAGTTTGAGGGGATCCAAGGCCTTCTTCTGACCTCCTCAGGGGTTGGAAACACAGATGATTACATGGGTGCTGGGAATCAAACCCAAGACGACCTCTACAAGAGCAGCCACTGCTCTGAACTGCTGAACAATCTCCCCAGCCCTGAAATCACGGATTTTTTTAAAGATTTTTTTTTAATTTTTATTTATTTTTGTATATGTATGAATGTACTGTCTGCATGCAGGTTTGTGCACCCATGTCATGCAATGCCGCGGAGGTCAGAAGAGGGTCTCAGATTCCCCTGGAATCTGGAGTTCTCCTGGAATTGGAGTTACAGATGGTTCTCAGCCGCCATGTGGGTGCTGGGGATCGAACCTGGGTCCTCTGTAAGAGCAGTCGCTGCTCTTAACCACTAGGCTAGGCTATCTCTCCAGCCCGAAATCACGGATTTTAAAAAGGCTACTGCAGCTGGGAGTGGCGGTGCATGCCTTTAATCCCAGCAGTCAGGAGGCAGAGGCAGGCAGGTTTCTGAGTTCAAGGCCAGCCTGGTAGCGAGCTCCAGGCCAGCTGGGATTAAAGGGAGACCCTGTCTCAAAAAGACAAAAAGGCTACTGAGTTCTCCAAGGCACATTGTAGGGACTCTGAATCCTTTTACAAGGGAATGATTAAGGCAAAGAATCGTAACACAGTAGAGACTACATGAAAAAATACCAAATTCTTCATGCACACTGATTAATACAGACTTAACCCAAGTCCTAAATGAAGAGGATTTCTGCTCTACTAAGCCAGCAGTGTGTGTGTGTTGGGGGGGGGGTTGGCTCAGTGGAAGTGTGTGCAGAATCCCAAGTTCTGGCCTAGCATCACATACACAAAACAACCAATGCCCCCCAACTGATAAAAAACATTTGTTCTTGGGGCTGGAGAGATGGCCTAGAGGTTAAGAGCGCCGACCGCTCTTGCAGAGGACCCGGGTTCGATCCCCAGCACCCACATGGCAGCTGAGAACCGTCTGAGGCTCCAATTCTAGGAGAACTCCAGTTCCAGGGGAATCCGAGACCCTCTTCTGACCTCCGCGGCATTGCACGACACGGGTGCACAGACCTGCATGCAGACAGCACATTCATACACATACAGAAATAAATAAAATTAATAAAAAAAATTTTTAAAAGAAAGATGACATCATTAGCTTTGCAGGAAAATGGCTAGAGCTAGAGGACATCATGCTGAGTGAAGTAACACAGTCCCAGAAAAACAAACGAGGAATGGTATCCCTCATCTGTGGCTGCTAGTGCCAATTACCTAGTTGTAAGTATTTCTTGTGCACGGCCCCTTGAGCTTTTGTCCAAAGCAGTTGGGAGTGATGCATACTGGAAACAACAAGAACAAGAACAATAACAACAACAATAGAAAGGACTGCATCAAAGAACTGACTGAAACAGTGAACTTTTGCTNAAAAAAAAAAAAAAGACTGGCTAGGATCAAGAAAACAAATGATACCAAGTGCTAGAGAGGTTGTGGGGAAAGGGGAACACTCATCCACTGCTGGTGGGAATGTAAACTCATACAACCACTATGGAAAGCAGTGTGGAAAACCCTTGGAAGACTTGGAATGAACTTGCCACCTGACCCAGCCATACCACTCCTGGGTATGTACCCACAAGACTCATCTTACTGCAGAGACACATGCACAGCCATGTTTATTGCAGCACTCTTCATAATAGCAAAGAGCTGGAACCAACCCAAGTGCTCCTCAACTGACGGGTTGATAGAGAAAATGTGGTACATCTACACAATGGAGTTCTATGCAGCAGTAAAGAAAGATGACATCATGAGCTTTGCCGGTAAATGGATGGATGGAGCTAGAAGATATTATGCTAAGTGAAGTAACACAGTCCCAGAAAAACAAATGAAGAATGGTATCCCTCATCTGTGGATGCTAGTGCCAATTACCTAATTGTATGGCAAACTGAGCAACGTCAATGTGATCTGAAAACTGTGCTCTTATATTGTGAATCCCTTAAAAAAAATAATAAATAAGCTGGGCATGGTGGCCCACGCCTTTAATCCAACACTTGGGAGGCAGAGGCAGGCGGATCTTTGTGAGTTCAAGGCCAGTTTCGTCTACAGAGTGAGTTCTAGGACAGCTGGGGCTACAGAGAGACCCTGTCTCAAAAACACCAAAATAAATAAATAAATAAATAAATACATACATACATACATAAATAAATAAAAAAGTATGCACCATCACCCCCAGCCACAAGCTTATTTTTTTTTTTTTACAGACTAATGCTAACTGCACAATCAAAAACCTGACAAACATGGCATATTGTTTTCGTTTGTGTATGTATATGGTATATGCATGTGTGTCCAGGTATGCTCACCTGCCAAGGTGTGGATGGAGGCCAGAGGTTGATACCAAAATATCTTCCTCAATTCCTTCTCTATTTTATTTTCTGAGACAGGGTCTCTCTCTGAACCTGGAGCTTACTAGACTTAAAGTAGATTAGACTGATTGGCCAGTGAGCCCCAGGGATCTGTTCATGCCTGCCTCTCCAATATAAGACCACATCTCCACATCTGGTTATTTTTGGTGCTGAGGATCCAAAATCAGGTCTGCATGTTTACAGAACAAGAACTTTAGAGAATAAGCCATATTTTCCTCAACCCTTCACTTTCTATTTTAATGGCAGTAAAGAATATAGAAGCACCATACAACTGGTTTATGGCAATCTTTTATGTTGAGAATGCTATACCTACCTGACTGATGAAAGCATATTGCTAGAATGAGACTCTTCTTACATCATCTGGAGAGAAATGAGGTAATGTCTGCTTATAGTTTAATCCTAGACAAGATGCTTTGTTTTCCCTGAAGTTCAGGTAGAAGCTGCAGGAGACAGTTTATCTGCATAAAGCCTTGCACAGTAGAATTAACAGAGGGGACAATGGGCAGCGGCAGTGGGAAACTTCGGTGGATCTTACTGCTCTTCTAAATCTCCAAACTAAGATGTTCTGAGGTAATAGAATACCCTGTAAGTCATTAATGTTTTCATACAATGTAACTTTGCCAGCATTCAAACCAATTCCCAAGATTCTACTTACAACTGATTAGCTCACAACTAGACCTATAATCTACAGGGAGAAAAAAAAAAATCAAGACTTTTGGGCACCTTACCTCAAAACATGACAATTTCTGATCACTGTACCAATTATATGGTGGCATATACTAAACAAAATAGGTAGTCTGGTTCTAGTATATAGACATGGTAATGTTCTTATGGGAAATATTGAAATGTCCCATTCATTACTTTCAATGTTTAAAGCTTTATTTGAAAATTCATAGCAAAATTGGGGCTGGAGAGATAGCCTAGTGGTTAAGAGCACCAACTGCTCTTGCAGAGGACCCGGGTTCGATCCCCAGCACCCACATGGTGGCTGAGAACCGTCTGTAACTCCAATTCCAGGGGAATCCAACACCCTCTTCTGACCTCGCAGCATTGCACGACATGGGTGCACAAACCTACAAGCAGACATTACATTCATACACATACCAAAAAATAAAATAAAATAAAAAGAAAATTCATAGCAAAATTAAAAAGTAGATACCAAGAACAATACTGGTATTATCTCATTCAGCATATCCAACAAAATCAAGCGTCCAGTCATGTTCAATTTCCATTGCACTAATGGTCAATGGAATAAAAAAGGAAGCCAACTCTCACAATCACTGTTTGAAAATAACACAGGGCTGGAGAGATGGCTCAGCCATTTAGAGCATCAATTGCTCTTACAGAGGAGCGGGGTTCAATTCCCAGCACCCACATGGCAGCTAAGAACCATCTTTAAGTGGGTTGTGGTGGCACGCCCTTTTTTTTTTTTTTTTTTTTTTTTNCAATCACTGTTTGAAAATAACACAGGGCTGGAGAGATGGCTCAGCCATTTAGAGCATCAATTGCTCTTGCAGAGGAGCGGGGTTCAATTCCCAGCACCCACATGGCAGCTAAGAACCATCTTTAAGCGGGTTGTGGTGGCACGCCCTTTTTTTTTTTTTTTTTTTTGGAGACAGGGTCTTCTCGTAGCCCAGCTGGCCTGGAACTCACAGAGATCTGCCCCTGCCCCTGCCCCTTAAAGAGTGGTGGCCCATGTCTTAAATCCCAACACTCGGGAGGCAGAGGCAGGTGGATCTCTCTGAGTTCAAGGCCAGCCTGATCTACAGGGCTAGTTCCAGGACAATTGGGGCTACAGGGAGACCCTGTTTCAAAAACACCAAAAAAGACAACAGTTATTGGATTCTTAAGTAATGTACAAGTAATTCCTGTTTCTTTGATACCCAGAAAGCTGAATTTAACAAGGGTAATCTGAAAAGTAAAGGAGTATAGTCTTTTGTCTTTTTTTTTGGTCTTTTTTTAATAGTGGATGTGAGCCGGGCGTGGTGGTGCATGCCTTTAATCCTAGCACTCGGGAGGCAGACGCAGGCGGATCTTTGTGAGTTCAAAGCCAGCCTGGTCTACAGAGCAAGTTCCAGAACAGCTTGGGCTACAGGGAGACTCTGTCTTGAAAAGAACCGCCTCCCCCAAAAAATAGTGGATGTGGAAACTGAATTTTTAGCACATTATTTAATTTTTTAAAAGTTCTTCCTTGAGAAGTCCTTACTCTTTTTTTTTTTTTTTTTTACACTCATGGCTGATGAGAGAAGTCCTTACTCTTAAGAGTACTAATTTACACAAACTGTAAGGTACTATAAAATACTTTGATTGGGGCCGGGCATGGTGGCACACACTTTTAATCCCAGGAGGCAGAGGCAGGTGGATCTCTGTGAGTTCCAGGCCACCCTGGTCTACAAAACGAGTTCCAGGCCAGCTGGGACTAAAGGGAGACCCCGTCTCAAAAAGACCAAAAAAAAAAAAAAAACTTCAACTGGCAAGATGTCTTATATGGTCTTAAAAGGCCAGGCAGATGATATTCAAGACCTACAGACAAGGCTCAAGCTGAAAATGTTTTACATGCCTTATATATAAATATTGCTTTAGGGCTGGAGAGATGGCCTAGCAGTTAAGAGCGCTGACTGCTCTTGCAGAGGACCCGGGTTCGATACTCAGCACCCACATGGTGGCTGAGAACTGTCCTTAACTCCAGTTCCAGGGGAATCCGACACCCTCTTCTGACCTCCACAGCATTGCACGACACGGGTGCACAAACTTACACGCAGACAGTACATTGATATACATAAAAGAATTTTAAAAAGTTATTGCTTTAAATATAAATTTGGAAACTGCTAATGTATTTATGGAATGATTCTTATGTTCTGTTGGCAGTGTGATCTTCTACACTCTAGTTCATGGTTATTCAGTAAAATAAGAAACCTTCCAACCAGAAAAACCCTAAAATTAATCAGAATTCACTAACCAAAATTTTCTGGGCTTCTACCCACTATAAAATAATAGTGTCTAAGCACTGAAGAATAAGGAGAAAGAAAATGATCTGGAAAATGAACGCATCATTAACCAGTACTCTCTGTTAGGTCAAAAAAAATAACAGCAATACCTGCCCCTGGCTATGCAAAGCCTGACCAATCTCATGCAGGCAGAGGGACTTGAGATGGGAAAACTGTGACAGGGTAGAGATGCAGAATGGGGTGCAGGGCAGAGCCAGGTCCAGAGAACAATAGGAGCAAAGGTTCCATAAAGATCTCCTCTCTCTCTCCCCCATAAGTTAAGTGAAGGGGAGTAATTGGAGCTAAGATGGACAGAGGACACTGAACATCCCGTTAATGAGCCTGGCTTTTCTTTGGAAGACAATGGGGAATAATCTAAGGGCCGTGTGTGGAGGAGGGAGGTATGTGAGCACGGGCAGCATGTAGGACTCACCAAATGAGGAGTGAAGCAGGAAAACGGCATTAAAGGACCAATGAAGTGGCCAAAAGAGCCCAGGCAAGAAAAAATCTCAAAAGGCTCCTACTTACAAAGTATGGAGGTAGTCACTACTAATCCCACCGCTCCAAGGAGTGGAGAGATGATCAGAATGTCATCCTTGAGTCTTATGATGAGTTCCAGGCTAGCCTGGGCTACATCTGACCCTAAAAGGTAAAAATGAAACAAACTACCACTAGGTAGTAACAACTAAAGGCTCACTGTTTAAGCTTGGGCACCGAACAAAACTCAAAAGTAAATGCCCAACTGTCCTTACAGTTGCTAAGTCCTGGAAGCACATGGCTCTACCATCTCACTTAAGCAAAAAGTAAATTACAAATTACAGACCATGTATTTCAATTCTCTCAACTTCACCTTAAAAGATAGTTGAACCTTGTAGTGCATACCTGTAATCCCTACACTAGAGCAGAAGACAACATTCAAGCAAGACTAGCCTGGGTTACAACAGCAAAACTGTCTCCAAAATACAAAACAGAAACAAAACAACGAGATCTGAGAGCCTGACTTCTCCACCGGCACTCAACAAATCAGTAACAGAGCCAAGGGAAAAACCAAGCCACCCAGTCCAGTGTTCTTCCCACAAACAAAGCTGCCTCCTTTGGATTAACATGCTCTATTTCAGAAAAGCCCAATGAGGCTGTCAGGGCAAAGCTCTCATCGCCACAAGCCTGATGACCTGTGTTTCATCCACAAAGCTCACAGAAAGGTGGGAGCAAAGAATTGACTCCACTGAGTTGTCCTCTGATCTGCACAGGGGTGCTATGGCACACACACCTACATACAATCATCATGCTAATTTTTTTAATTAATTTATTTTTTAATTTAATTTTTATTGATGCTTTGTGCATTTCGTACATCATTTTCCAATTCAGATCAGGCATATTTCCCTTTCCCTTCGCCCCACCCCCACCCCATCCCAGATCATGTATTCTGCCGTAACTGTCTTGCATCTTTGTCTGTTTTTTCTTTTTCTTTTTCATTTTTTAGCTATAAGTGATAATCCATGAGTATAAGCATCCTTCGTGCAAAACCAATCTGCAGGCTGTTGTGCCCAAACCCCCACAGCCCCACCATCCAGTGGGGGTGACAGGTTGTTTGTTCAATCAAGTTGATCAAATGAGTGTCCAGACTACATCGCTGTAGTTTCACCATTCACCCCAATCGCAGCCTTTACATTCTACCATGCCCCCTCTTCCGCAGATTGTTCCCTAGGCTAAAGGGGGCACAGGTTGGATGAGAAGTAAAACAGCCACTCTCTCTGGAGCTGTTGACTGGACTCTGGGCAATTCTGGCTGTTTCCTTCATGGGCTGACAGTTTGTCCAGAGTAACCTTTCGATCCTACTGATGAAGCACAAGCAATTAGATATATAGGTATTTAAGCAGCACTAATAGTTATGGTAGGTTACTTTGCATAGACATATGTTTGGATGATATGTTAATCCTTATTACATTTTTCCCCCCCTGTTAAATATGACAGGGTCTACTGTGGCTTATAACATCTCCAACCTGTAGAGGATTGTAAGCTTTGGCATCAGCCATGGGTTATTCCTCCAAGGAGAGAGCCAAGCCAATTAGATTTTGGGATATACAGCACATGGCTGCCTCTGCTGCACAGATTTCCAGCAGGTGAGGTGTAGCTGGTGTTGACGGTGGAGTCTTGCTTGACTCAGGGAGACCCGTATTGCTTATTGGTTTAGTGCGCCTGTCAACACTCTCTGCATTCCAGAGGCCATCTGTACACTTGCATGTGCGTCTCAATACATCCCTCCCATGTTAACGTCCGTCTTCGGCAGCAGGGTCTTATCGCCTCTCCTCCTGCAGGTATCCCACCCAATAGTTTATGTATAATACAACTGTCTTCTGGAGACTCATGGGTTAAAAAAAGGGGGGGATAAACAGACTATGAAACCTTTTCGTCAAAAACCTTACAATTCAAATCTTAAAACTAACCACAGGAAAAGACTTGTTTTGTCCAAAAGACAAAATGTCACCAACTTAACGCTGAGAAAGAAAAGATACAGCTTTGCATTGAGTAGGATGTACCAAAAGTGCAACTGAAAGGTTGACCCGTCTGACATTGAAAGGAAGAAAAGCCTCAGATTGCCAAAACAATAACCCTCTGTGGCTCCTACACGTAACAACTATTTATAATGAGCCTAATGAAACTTATACTTCTAGTGCCACAAAGGTTTTGATATGAGAGACTTTCTTGCCTACCCCCCCATAGAACAAGGAGAAATACGACGATGATGAGGTCATTCTCCAACTGTAAATTGGAGACAAATATTATGAGGTAATCTCTTAAAAACCGTAAAATGCCTTCTTAATTGAAATAGACAGGAACTGTGAAAGGATTATACTCTGTGCAGAACCCAAATATAAAATAAAGTCCTGGGCTATGCACTTTAGGCAAAGTATATTAATGCAGAGGCTCTGACATCAGCAATGGATTGTTCTACCAGGGGGATGTGGGCCAGGGGATCCAGGCCCCACAAAAAGGTAAGGGCTCCTTGGCCCTAAATTTTTTTTAATTAAAGAAAGGTCCCATGGCACACACACCTACATACAATCATCATGCTAATTTTTTTAATTTAAAGAAAGGCCCCATGCATACACACCTACATAAACATCACATCCATTTTTTTATTTTAAAGGCCCAATTAAACAATTACAAAGAACATGTATATGTATCTCTGCTCACCTAGCCCTCACATATACCATTCTACATGGACGTCCCTTCCTTGTGCCAAACCATCCTGTGGCACTACTCCATACCAAGGACTTCATCTTTTCCAAAGTCTTTCTAGATGACTTCCACTTTGTGTTCCTATAGCCACCATGCCAAGGCTAGCTACATTAACTACATACTGTAACACATACTTCTACAGGGCCTACTGTGTCTCCTCCTCCACCACAGTGAATCAAGCATGTAATTCTCAGGTGCTGGGGATAGAACCCAAGGCCTTGTGCATTATAGGCAAGGGTTAATCACTGTGCTATGTCCACAGCCTGACTTGGACCTTTTCAAGGCCCAGGTCTACAAAGCCCTTTTCCTAAGAATACTGGTTCAAGAGTTTGTAATCTAGCATATTGTTCTTTTGAAATGTAACAAATCCTCTCTCCTTCTCCCTTATTTTATTTTTTGTGCGGGGGATTCAATTCAGGCCATGGTAGGCAAGCACACTGAGCTATAACCCTAGGCCACAAATAACCTGTTTTTTTCTGGAGGAGGAGGAAGGTGGCACAGTGCTGGTGATCTCACTCAGGACCTCATGCATATTAGGTAAATACTTTACCAACTGAGCTTAGCCCAGCTCAGGATTTTGGTGTTTTCGGAACCAAGGTGCGTGCATGAAGCACGGCTTGCCTTGAATTCTATATCTCCTGCCTCAGCTTTGTGAGTACTGGGAACTCAGAAACATGTGCCACTATACCTGGCTAATGTTATAATTGGGTGCGGGGGGAAGGAGGCAAAGTGGCCAACAGATATGAAAGAACACAGCTGCATAATGCCAACCTAAAATCCATGAAAATGTGCAAACCAATTTTATTTCTGACATAAAGACTGAACTAAATCTTTTTTTTTTTTTTTTTTTTTGGTCTTTTCGAGACAGGGTCTCCCTGTAGCCCCAGCTGTCCGGAACTCACTTCTGTAGACCAGGTGGCCTGAACTCACAAAGATCCACCTGCCCTGCCTCCCAAGTGCTAGGATTAAAGGCGTGCGCCACCACGCCAGGCTGTAATCTGTGGTTTAGATCTCATTTAGGTAGAGTGAGACAGCAGTTATCAGAGATGGGTGAGAGGTGAGAGAGGTTGGTCATTGGGTACAAAGTTAGATAAAGGTTATAAGTTCAATGTTCTACTGCACAGTAGAGTACTACAATCAACAGTAATTGTGTATTATCATCCCCATCATCTCCATCTCTCTCCCCCTCCTTTTTTTTTTTTTTTTTTTTTTTTAGACAAGATCTTACATGTAGCCCTGGACTGACTTCAAACTCAAAGAATCTGCCTGCTTCCCCCTCTTGAGTACTGGAAAAGGTGTGTACCATCAGCCATCTTGGGGAAATAGCTCGGTTTGGGGAACATGCATATATGTACCAAATAAAAATTAAAAGGCTTGCCGGGCATGGTGGCACACGCCTCTGGAAGGCAGAAGCAGGTGGATCTCTGTGAGTTCAAAGCCAGTCTGGTCTACATAGTGAGTTCCAGGACACGCTGGGCAACAGGGAAATCTGTCCCAAGAGAAAAAAAAAAAAGGGGGGGGGGGCTATTGGTTATATATATATATATTATTTTTCCTTTTTTTTATTATTAATTTTATTTATTTCTGTATGGTTATGAATGTACTGTCTGCCATGCAAGTCTGTGACCCGTGCGTGCAACGCCGCGGAGGTCGAGCAGAGAGGGTCTCGGATTCCCCTGGAACTGGAGTTCTCCTGGAATTGGAGCTTCAGGCGCTTCTCAGCCGCACGGTGGGTGCTGGGGACAAACCCGGGCCCTGCAGAGCGGTCGGCGCTCTAACCGCTGAGGCCCATCTCTCCAGCCCCGGTTATATATTAATTTTACACCAAATCTGCATTTTCTTCCACAAATCTGTTTGTAATCCAAGCACTCAGGAGGCTGAGGTTCAGGCAGAAAGACTATAAGAATATTCAAGATGGGCTGTTAGTCATTTCAATGCCAGACTGCTTGAAAAAAACCTAAACAAATTTGACTGAGTGGTGAGAGACAGGACCCTGTGTGGCTAGAAGCACAAAGACAGATAATGAGACCTGCTAATTGCTAGTTGGAACCTATTTTCACAAATGTTATTAATTAAATAAATACAGTAAAATACTCAGAGGCCAGTGATAAAATTATATCATGAACCAAGTGCTATAATTAATAAAATCTTCTAACCTGAGGTTGAAAATAAAAAAAAATGAAAGAAAAAAGTTCAGTATGTTTTCAGCCTGCCTTAGAGGCCAGGCTTTGCTACTGGTTCTAACTTCCTTGATGTCATCATTTTAGTATTCATCCATTCCTTCTTTAAAAAAAAAAAAAGAAAGAAAAAGAAAAGACCTTGCCATTGTAGCNTCTCCAACTGTAAATTGGAGACAACTATTATAGAGGTAATCTCTTATAAAACCGGTAAAAATGCCTTCTTTAATTGACTAATAGACATAAGAACTGTGAAAAGGATTATACTCTGTTCAGAACCAAATATAATAATAAAGTCCTTGGGCTATGCACTTAGGCAAAGTATATTAATGCAGGAGCTCTGACATCAGCAATGGATTGTTCTACCAGGGGGATGTTGGCCAGGGGATCCAAGGCCCCACAAAAGGTAAGGGCTCCTTGCCCCTAAATTTTTTTTAATTTAAAGAAAGGTCCCATGGCACACACACCTACATACAATCATCATGCTAATTTTTTTTAATTTAAAGAAAGGCCCCATGGCATACACACCTACATACAATCATCATCCTATTTTTTTATTTTAAAGGCCCAATTAAACAATTACAAAGAACATGTATATGTATCTCTGCTCACCTAGCCCTCACATATACCATTCTACATGGACGTCCCTTCCTTGTGCCAAACCATCCTGTGGCACTACTCCATACCAAGGACTTCATCTTTTCCAAAGTCTTTCTAGATGACTTCCACTTTGTGTTCCTATAGCCACCATGCCAAGGCTAGCTACATTAACTACATACTGTAACACATACTTCTACAGGGCCTACTGTGTCTCCTCCTCCACCACAGTGAATCAAGCATGTAATTCTCATGTGCTGGGGATAGAACCCAAGGCCTTGTGCATTATAGGCAAGGGTTAATCACTGTGCTATGTCCACAGCCTGACTTGGACCTTTTCAAGGCCCAGGTCTACAAAGCCCTTTTCCTAAGAATACTGGTTCAAGAGTTTGTAATCTAGCATATTGTTCTTTTGAAATGTAACAAATCCTCTCTCCTCCTCCCCTTATTTTATTTTTGTGCTGGGGATTCAATTCAGGGCCATGGTAGGCAAGCACTACTGAGCTATAACCCTAGGCCACAAATAACCTGTTTTTTTCTGGAGGAGGAGGAAGGTGGCACAGTGCTGGTGATCTCACTCAGGACCTCATGCATATTAGGTAAATACTTTACCAACTGAGCTATAGCTCCAGCTCATGATTTTGGTGTTTTCTGAACCAAGGTGCTGCTATGAAGCACAGGCTAGCCTTGAATTCTAGATTCTCCTGCCTCAGCTTTGTGAGTACTGGGAATCAGAAACATGTGCCACTATACCTGGCTAAATGTTATAATTGGGTGCGGGGGGAAGGAGGCAAAGTGGCCAACAGATATGAAAGAACACAGCTGCATAATGCCAACCTAAAATCCATGAAAATGTGCAAACCAATTTTATTTCTGACATAAAGACTGAACTAAATCTTTTTTTTTTTTTTTTTTTTTGGTCTTTTCGAGACAAGGTCTCCCTGTAGTCCCAGCTGTCCTGGAACTCGCTCTGTAGACCAGGCTGGCCTTGAACTCACAAAGATCCGCCTGCCTCTGCCTCCCAAGTGCTAGGATTAAAGGCGTGCGCCACCACGCCCGGCCAATTGTTATTATTTTTTATGTGTATGAGTGTACTGTCTGTGTGTAGGTTGGTGCACCTGCATCGTGCAATGCTGCGGAGGTCAGAAGAGGGCATCGGATTCCCCAGGAACTGGAGTTAAAGATGGTTCTTAGCTGCCATGTGGGTACTGGGAATCGAACCTGGGTCCTCTGCAAGAGCAGTCAGTGGTCTTAATCACTGAGCCATCTCTCCATCCCCATTAATGTACATTTTTAATACATTTTTTGTGTGAAAATACAAACATATTTCTGCTGACCATAGTCTATATTCATTTAACATATGAAAATAAACCTAAAATAAAAATTCAGTTTCCCCTTTCTCTCTGCATATCATTCCGGCTATACAAAATTCTTTTGCTTAATAATCTTTTTTTTTAAATTTTTTTATTAATTTTATTTATTTCTGTATGTGTATGAATGTACTGTCTGCATGCAAGTCTGTGCACCCGTGTCGTGCAACGCCGCGGAGGTCAGAAGAGGGTCTCGGATTCCCCTGGAACTGGAGTTCTCCTGGAATTGGAGCTTCAGACGGCTCTCAGCCGCCATGTGGGTGCTGGGGATCAAACCCGGGTCCTCTGCAAGAGCGGTCGGCGCTCTTAACCGCTAGGCCATCTCTCCAGCCCCGGTTATATATTAATTTTACACCAAATCTGCATTTTCTTCCACAAATCTGTTTGTAATCCCAGCACTCAGGAGGCTGAGGTTCAGGCAGAAAAGACTATAAGAATATTCAAGATGGGCTGTATAGTCATTTCAATGCCAGACTGCTTGAAAAAAACCTAAACAAATTTGACTGAGTGGTGAGAGACAGGACCCTGTGTGGCTAGAAGCACAAAGACAGATAATGAGACCTGCTAATTGCTAGTTGGAACCTATTTTCACAAATGTTATTAATTAAATAAATACAGTAAAATACTCAGAGGCTAGTGATAAAATTATATCATGAACCAAGTGCTATAATTAATAAAATCTTCTAACCTGAGGTTTAAAATAAAAAAAAATGAAAAGAAAAAAGTTTCAGTATGTTTTCAGCCTGCCTTAGAGGCCAGGCTTTGCTACTGGTTCTAACTTCCTTGATGTCATCATTTTAGTATTCATCCATTCCTTCTTTAAAAAAAAAAAAAAGAAAAAGAAAAAGAAAAGACCTTGCCATTGTAGCCCAGGCTGGCCTTAAAATCATACTTCTCCTTTTGTCTTAGCCTTCTGAGTGTTGGGGTTACAAGTGTGTGCCATTACACACCTGTACCCCACCCCAACCCCACCCCTGTGTGTGCGTACACAGGAGTGGAGAAGGGAAATTAACCCCAGGGTCTCTAGTACAGAACCATAATGCCACCTCCAGCCCAGACTCGCATCTTCTCTAGCTTATTATTTGTTAATGTAGTACAGTAGTGCTGGAGGTGAACACAGGTCTTCACACAGGGTAAGAAAGGGCTATTTACTTTCCAAGTCCTATTTCAAATTGAAGGGGGGAAAAACGAAAGTCAAACAACCATGCTCTTTAGCCCAACTATGGTAGATAGATTAAATCCAATTGGCAAGATCTTTCTCCCTAGTGAATTTAGGCTTGTTTGACAGGTGCTTGAAGGTTGCACAGAAGGAGAGAGTTATCAGGGATGCTGAATCAGTGCTTTTGTGTGACTGAAATGCCACGAGTATTCAGAAGTACTCTACTTCATTTATAAGCATTCCAAGTTCTTTCTCTTGACTACCATTTTATTTATTCTATCATCCCTAGGACATAGAAACTAACTGAAAGCCAGTAACAAATGGGTTTGAGACCCCTTAAAAATGTTTGGGGGCTGGAGGGATGGCCTAGCAGTTAAAGAGTGCCAACTGCTCTTGCAGAGGACCGGGGTTCAATCCCTCAAAACCCACATGGCAGCTGAGAACTGTCTTTAACTCCAGTTCCAGGGGACTCCGACACCCTCTTCTGACCTCTGCAGCATTACACGACACAGGTGCACAGACCTACATGCAGACAGTATATTCATATACATAAAAAATAAATAAAATTTTAAAAAATGTTTGGTTTAGGGGGCTGTGGGGAGAAGGCATGGCGGTTAAGAGCGCAGACTGCTCTTGCAGAGGACCCAGGTTCGATCCCCAGCACCCACACTGTGGCTGAGAACCATCTTTAACTCCAGTTCCAGGGGGAATCTGATGCCCTCTTCTGACCTCTAAGGCACTGCACGACACGGATGCACAAACCTACATGCAGGCAGTACATTCATATACAAACAAAAATAAATAAAAATTTAAAAAAAGAATTTAAAAAACTGTTTGGTTTATTTTATATGTTATCAGTGTTTTGCCTGCGTGCATGTCTTAGTCATGCAAAGACTGTGGAGGCCAGAAGAGGACATTAGATGCCCCTGGAACCGAAGTTACAGACAGTTGTTAGCCACCATGTGGGTGCTGGGAATTGAACCTGGATCCTCTGCAACAAGAGCAGCTAGTGCTCAACTGCTCCAGCCCCTGAAATACTTTTGGTTTTTTTTTTTTTTTGAGACAGGGTCTTACTGTGTAGCTCTGGCTGGCCTGGAGGCAGAGGCAGGTGAATTTCTGTGAGTTCAAGGCTAGCCAGAGTTGTGCAGTGAGATCCTATCTTTACCAGGAAAAAAGATATTTGTTTATTTTTATTTTATGTGTATGCATACAATGGCTCCATGTGTGTACCCTTGTCATGCAGCATCTGCAGAGTCAGAGGAAGGTGTCAGATTCTCCTGGAACTGGAGGTACAGACAGTTGTCAGCCGCCATGTGGGTGCAGGGAATTGAAGCCGGGTC
>VZQC01009735.1:257285-306839 GCA_009823505.1 Rhizomys pruinosus
AAAAAAAAAAAAAAACAGAAAACAATGCCCTAGGTTCAATTCCCAGTATGTAAACAGTCAAATTAATTAATGTGTTGGTTAATTTTAGAGCCAGCAAGATGGCTCAGAGGGTAAAGGTAACTGCTGCCAAGCCTGATGAACCACATGATAGGACTCACATGATGGAACTAACTTCCAAAAGCTCTCCTGACCCCTGATTTTCACATGAACATAGATATGCACACAAAATGAAATGGAAAAAAAAAAAAATTAAGTCACTAATTTAAGACATACTTCACATACAGGAACAATCATGACAACCAGGACAATTATCTCTCAATAAACTACTCAGCTGACAAGTCATATTGAAATATTTAAGATTTTTGGGGGCTGGAGAGATGGCCTAGCAGTTAAGAGCGCTGACTGCTCTTGCAGAGGACCTGGGTCCGATCCCCAGCACCCACATGGTGGCTGAGAACCATCTTTAACTCCAGGTCCAGGGAAATCCGACGCCCTCATCTGACCTCCGCGGCATTGCACAACACGGGTACACCAACCTACATGCAGACAATACATTCATATAAATGAATGAATGAATGAATGAATGAATACTAAAAAAATTTTTTTTAATTATTGCAAGGTAATATTCTACAATCACAAGGGGGAAAACCATCACAACTTCATTCCTGCTCATCTATAACAAATTTAGTCTTCAAAACTATTCAAATACAATAAGCAACAAACTCTACACACACTGACACATGCCTTTAATCTTGGTAAGTTAAAAATATACCCCAAAGAGAAGCCTTATGTAAGAAGCAAGACCTCCTACTTGTGTGCACCTATAACAATCTGTTGCCAGTGGGAACTGAATAGGGCAGGAATAAAGGGAGAAATAGAAAACGGACAAGTAATCACAGACGGACACACGCAGAAAGAATAAAAATGTAACTTTACGATTTATGAGACTGATGATTGTATATGAAGGGAAAACTTGCTAAGAAAGGGAAAAAAAATTCTCCTTTTTGCACATGTACAAGAAAAGTAGTATGTGTGAGCTGGCACTGGGTGACTAGAATCCCAATAAGCTGCAATTTAAGATGAAGGTTGAAGCAGCAGCAGCAGCAAGATGAAAGGCGGCCCCTTTAACATTTGCTCCTGGAGTCCAGCAACTCTCAGCAGTTGGCTGGAGACTAAGCTGGATGATCCTGTGGAGCGCCAACAAAGGGACGAAACAAACTCAAGTTCCCAGGGCCCCCTCCCGACAACTCATGAAACAACTTGATAAATGATTGCTCTGTCAAGAGACCAGGAGATGGAGACGTCTGGGAGCAGAGGGGGATGTGTCTAATTTAGGGGGGATGGGGCACACAGGAAGGCAGAATGGCAAAGAGGACCATCACTTGTCACACAAACATCTCATCAGAAAGCCTAGAAGCAAACTACAGAACCCCACAGTGCAAGAACTGAAGCTCAGTGGTGTTAGAGTGTATGTAATCAGAGACCTAGCTGTCTGGTCCTTCCAGAGTTACTTGGGTTTTAGGGGGAAAGTTTCCAACTTTTATAAGCCATCCTCCAGCCTCAAGTCCAAGCTTAAGAAAGTACTGCTCTCATATTTCTGCGTTCATCTGGGAATGACATAAAACACAAACTCCTTTTCCCTCTATCCCATATCTGAAGACTACCTACACTTACAAGATTCTGTGCTGAGAGCCAGAGGCACAAGAGCTGCAGGCTTACTTACTCAATTTAAGAAAACAGCAATTGTCCTCAAGAAAATCAGGTGCTCCCCTCTGGGGACCTTCATTTTCTTTCCTTTTGGTCAACACAAAAAAGGCACAGACAACACACAGGGCATTTGGACTGGGGAAAAGGTGGTTAAACCAGGTAGTGGTGCCATTTCTTCAAAACAAAAAGCAAGCCAGTTTATTGAAA
This sequence comes from Rhizomys pruinosus, assembly GCA_009823505.1. NCBI lineage: Eukaryota > Metazoa > Chordata > Mammalia > Rodentia > Spalacidae > Rhizomys > Rhizomys pruinosus. The sequence continues at coordinate 259,200 of VZQC01009735.1, forward strand.
ACACATGTCAAAGGCAGGAACGAGCAAGGAGCACGGGAAGAGGCCTCAACTGTCTGTCTTGCTCTACTGAGCTGGATAAGTAACATTATTACAATAAAAGTATTTATTATACTGTGCAAAAAAAACAACTTTTATTTTTTTATTTTATTTCTCTTTTTATGTGTATGAATGTACTGTCTGCATGAAGTCTGTGCACCTGTGTTGTGCAATGCCACAAAGGTCAGAAAAGGGCATCGGATTCCCCTGGAACTAGAGTCAAAGACGGTTCTCAGCCACCATGTGGATGCTGGGAATCGAACCTGGGTCCTCTGCAAGAGCAGTTGGACGCTCTTAACCACTAGGCCATCTCTCCAGCCCCAAAACCCAACTTTTAAAAAGCCAAGCTTTCTATTTTCCTCCATAGGGTCTCACTAGGCAGCCCTGATTGCGCTGGAATTCAAGGGGATCTGCCTGTCTCTTTCATATTCTGGGACTGAAGGCATGCACCGCGATGCCCAGCCCCAAATTAACTTTTGACTGTAATAAAGCATAATTAAGACTAACAAGCCACACTGGTGGTTCACTCCTGCAATCACAGCACTTGGGAAGCAGAGGTGTGAGGACTGCCAAGAGTTCCAGACCAACCTGAGCCTTGCAGCCTAGTAAGCAGTAGTGCACACACCTGCAACCCCCACACTCAATGCTGAGGCTTCAAAACAAGTTCAAGGCCAGTCTGGGCTACAAAGTAAGTTTCAGGCCAATCCTAAATAGAAACTGTGACTTTAAAAAAGGGAGTGGGGTTGGGCCTGGTGGTACACACCTTTAGTCCCAGACTCAAGAGGCAGAAACAGGTAAACCTCTATGAGTTTGAAGACAGTCTGGTCTACACTCCAAGTTCCAGGCTAGCCAGGACTACATATTGAAAACAAATGGGGGTGGGGAATGGGAGGTTGGGTGGGTATTTCTGGGTTAACTAGTCAATGTTTCATCTAATATGTAAGAAACTACAAAACTAAACTAGTAGCATACAAAAATCAAAGCTTTGGCTCACCATTTTGGAAGAGTTTCTATAAAACCTGGATGCTTACCTTTTCTTTTTGGTCTTTTTGAGACAGGGACTCTCTGTAGCCCCAGCTGTCCTGGAACTCACTCTGTAGACCAGGCTGGCCTTGAACTCACAAAGATCCGCCTGTCTCTGCCTCCCAAGTGCTAGGATTAAAGTCGTGCACTTACCTTTTCTTTTAAAACCAGAAGTTCAGCCAGGCATAGTAGAGCATGCCTTTAATCCCAGCACGAGGCAGGCAGAGGCAGAGAGGCAGAGGGGCAGAGGGGCGCAGAGGGGCAGAGAGGCGCAGAGGCAGAGGCAGGTGGATCTCTGTGAGTTCCAGGCTAGCTGGGGCTACAAATAGACCCCGGCTCAAAAATACAAAAACAAAAACAAACACCAACAACAACAAAAAAAACAACCAGAAGCTCTAGTTCCAATTCATAGTTCTTCAGAAAGCAAATCTACTGGAATGGGTGACTACTTCTTTACAGACTGGACACATATCCTACAGTTCACTGTAACTCAGGCCCACCCCCTCATGAGGTTACCTTACCTATCCAGCTCTGTTGGAGAGCTCTTACATCTACAACCTCAACAAGTGGTTAAGTTAACACACCAGCATTCCACAAGGTCTGTCTTGACAGTCTCATTCATTTATAGCTCAATATTTAAAAGGACACTCTTTAAAAAGATATTTAAAAAGACAATGGCAGGGGGCTGGAGAGATGGCCTAGGTTAAGAGCACTGACTGCTCTTGCAGAGGACCCGGGTTCAATCCCCAGCACCCACATGGCGGCTGAGAACCGTCTGTAACTCCAATTCCAAGAGAACTCCAGTTCCAGGGGAATCCAACGCCCTCTTCTGACCTCCGCGGCATTGCACGACACGGGTGCACAGACCTGCATGCAGACAGTACGTTCATACAACATTCATACGACACGGGTGCACAGACCTGCATGCAGACAGTACGTTCATACAACATTCATACGACACGGGTGCACAGACCTGCATGCAGACAGTACGTTCATACAACATTCATACGACACGGGTGCACAGACCTGCATGCAGACAGTACGTTCATACACATAAATTAAAAAAAGACAATGGCAGACCCAGGTGTCCCATCACTGTAAGTGACTATCAAAAAAAAAACCTGCTAAGTAAATCACTGTGCCCATGAATTCACAGCAGCTATGGCTGACCTTCTACCTCTACATCTCTCCCAGCTGGAGAGATGGCTCAGCAGTTAAGAGCACTGGTTGCCCTTGTAGAGGACCCAGGTTCATTTCCCAGCACCCACATGGTAGCTAACAACCATTCTTTTCTTTTTTTTTTTATTATTTTATTTATTTATTTATTTATATTTTATGTGTCTGAATGTACTGTCTGTATGTAGATTTGTGCACCCGTGTCGTGCAATGCCACGGAGGTCAGAAGAGGGTGTCAGATTCCCCTGGAACTGGAGTTCTCCTGGAATTGGAGTTACAGACGGTTCTCAGCCGCCATGTGGGCGCTGGGGATGGAACCTGGGTCCTCTGCAAGGGCACTCTTAACAGCTAGGCCATCTCTCCAGCCCCGCTAACAACCATTCTTAACTTCAGTTCCTGGGGATTCAAAGCCCTCTTCTGGTTTCTGCAGGCATTGGGTGCATAAGTGTATTTATATACATGCTGGCAAAACACTCATACACAAAAAAAAATACATTAAATAAACAAATAAGCTTAAGAAAAACACAAACAGATCCTGAGTTGTAAATAGTGGTTAGATCACTTGCTGCTCAATCATGAGTACCTGAGTTCAGATCCTAGCACTCACAATGGGTGGTCCATAAACACTCTTAAGGATAAGATATAAGGGATCTGACTCCCTCTTCTGACCTCCTGTGACACTGGCAAGCAAGTGTATATACAGACACATACTTGATGGGGGGAGCACATACACATACACACTCACACACACACATAAATAAAACAGAATCTGAGGTAAGATAGGAAGGTTAAAACAACAACAACAAAAAACAATTAATAGCATAGCTAAGGGTAGAACAGAGTTCTGATCCAAAGCTGGAGTGAACTTATTGCTAGGTGGCTAAAAATAGAATGGAACACAGACTGGGAGTACAGTGCATGCACAAGTGCCTGGATTCAATTCCTTTGCAATGTATAAACAGGCATGGTGGGACACGCCTTTAATCCCAAAACTCCCCCTTGAGAAAATCAGAAATTGAAAGTCACTTTCCCCTACAAAGTGTGTACCAGGCCACTTTAAGATACATGGAACCTGGGGCTGGAGAGATGGCTTAGCGGTTAAGAGCGCCGACTGCTCTTACAGAGGACCCGGGTTCGATCCCCAGCACCCATATGGCAGCCGAGAACTGTCTGAAACTCCAATTCCAGGAGAACTCCAGTTCCAGGGGAATCCGACACCCTCTTCTGACCTCCGCGGCACTGCATGACACGGGTGCACAAACTTGCATGCAGACAGTACATTCATACACATACGGAAATAAATAAAATTAATTAAAAAAAAAAAAAAGGTACATGGAACCTGATCTGTCCCCACCCCGTCCATCTCTAGCAAAAAAAGAAGAGGGGGCTAGTAAGGTGGTCCAGTGTTAAGAGCATATGTTACTTTTGCAGAAGACCCATACCAGGAAGCTCACAACTACCAGGAAATCCCACTCCCGGGGGGATCCAAACTCCTTGGACACCTGTACTTATATACACACGTACACAGAACCACACACACACACACACACACACACCCCAACATAGCTAAACTAAAAGTAAAATTAAATTCCTTTTCTAAGAAAATGGATAGTGGGATGCTGAGAAGATAGCTACTTAGCCTATTAAAGGAAGCACCATGAACTAAACACTGCTTGCAGAGGACCTGGAGTTCGATCTCACAAAGCACCCACATTGGCGGCTAAGAACGCGTCTGTTGAACTCCAATTCCAAGGAGAAATTCCAGTTCCAGGAGAATCCGAGAACCCTCTTCTGAACCTTCTCGTGGCATTGGTCACGACACGGTGCACAAACCTACATGCAGCAGTACACTCAGTCTATCACTAAAAAAATAAATTTTAAACATAAAAAATGTGGTATACTCGCCCAGTGGGCTAATTTGCACAACGAAAGGTAGATGTACTATTTAACCCTGAGGACCTTCTATTGTTTGTTTGTATGTATGTATGCTATGTATCTTATATTATAGTGTATATTTGTTTTGTTGCATGTAACATGTGTGCACATGTGTTGTAATGCCAAAAGAGGGTGTCACATCCACATCCGCCCGGACTAGAGTTATGTGGTGGTTGTTAGCCCATCATGTGTGGTGCTGGATCAAACACCAGGTCTCCTGCAAGAGCAGGCCAGTGCTCTNGTATGTACTTATGACTATTTATTGTGGTATATTTGTTTTGTTGCATGTAACATGTGTGCACATGTGTGTGCAATGCCAAAAGAGGGTGTCACATCCCCCGGAACTAGAGTTATGGGTGGTTGTTAGCCATCATGTGGGTGCTGGACCAAACCCAGGTCCTCTGCAAGAGCAGCCAGTGCTCTCGCCTGCTCAGCCAGTTCTCGAGCCCCCTCTGTCAGTCACTGTATCCTAAGCAAAAATCTCTTGGGCTTCAGGTTGACCAGGCCCCAGAGGATGAGCTCACACCAAGAACATACTGAGGACAACAAATCTTGACTCAATAAGCCTTAACATATATGACAAGAACACATGAAATCTGATTTGGGGGGGGCTTGCTCATGGAAAGAGTGAAAGAGGTCGGCAGAGGGGTATCTTACAAAATGATTAAGATGTATTGTAGCCGGGTGTGGTGGTGCACACCTTTAGTCCCAGCACTTGGGAGGCAGAGGCAGGTGGATCTTTGTGAGTTCAAGGCCAGCCTGGTCTACAGAGTGAGTTCCAGGACAGCTGGGACTACAGGGAGACCCTGTCTCGAAAAGACCAAAAAAAAAAGATGTACTGTATGGGGCTGGAGAGATGGCCTAGCGGTTGAGAGTGCTAACTGCTCTTGCAGAGGACCTGGGTTCCATCCCCAGCACCCACATGGCGGCCGAGAACCGAACCGTCTTTAACTCCAGGTCCAGGGGAATCTGACGCCCTCTTCTGACCTCCGAGGCATTGCATGACACAGGTGCACCAACCTACATGCAGACAGTACACTCATACACATAAAAAATAAATTAAAAAAAAAAAGATGTATGAAATGCACAAAAATTCAAAAAAAGTGTATTGAGGAAAAATTAATTAAGCCAGGCATGGTGTATGCCTTTGATCCCAGCACTCAGGAGGCAAAGCCAGGCGATCTCTTTGAGATCAAGGTCAGCCTGTTCTACATAGTGAGTTCCAGGCCAGCTGAACCCTGTCTCAAAAAAGACCAAAAAATAAATAAAAACAAATAAGTCTCTTGGGCTAGCTTCTAATCCATTAACCAACCTGTGAACAGTAGGCTACCTATAGCTCCAACTACTTGGATGGCTGAGGTAGGAATAGTGCTTGAGCCCAGGAATTTAAGGCTAGCCTGGGTACTATAGGGAAGCTCCATCTGAAAAATCAAATAACAAGCAAGCCTCTTTATCCCCCAAAAGCCAAGCAAGCAGCAGTAGTGGTTCCTGTCCGTAATCTCACTTGGGAGGCTAAGGCAGAGAACTGTCTTAAATGCAAGGCCAGCCTGAGCTATAGGGTGAGATTATGCCTCGGCAAATAGTTCAGTGGGTTAAAGCACTTGCTGTGAAGACTGATGACATGGAACCCATGAACCTGCTCAACTGCTACATGTGCACTATGTGTTCCCACAGATACATACACAGATAAATGTTAGGAAAAAAAAATATATAAACCAAAACAACTACTATAAGCAAGCTAACAATTCTAAAACATACATATCCTAGAAGGGCGGTTCAACTCAGAACACTCTTTCCAGCTTGCCTTTGGATCCTTCCCAGTTTCTAAACATCAGTCCCTCCTCTCTCTCTCTCTCTCTCTCTCTCTCTCACTCTCTCGTTGAACACACTGCGTCAACAAAATAAGTAATCATGTTTGACTTTTTTATTTTATTTTATTTTTGTATGTGTATGAGTATACTGTCTGCGTGTAGGTCTGTGCACCCGTGTCGTGCAATGTTGTGGAGGTCAGAAGAGGGCGTTGGATTCCCCTGGGACTGGAGTCAAAGATGGTTCTCAGCCACCATGTGGGTGCTGGGGATAGAACCCGGGTCCTCTGCAAGAGTAGTTGGCGCTCTTAACCGCTAGGTCATCTCTCCAGCCCCCATGTTTGACTACTTATAAGGTTCCCGCCCCCCATGATAAGCAAAGAGTGTTTACAGACACAGTTTAGACACTGTGGCCCTTTAAAAAGGCCACAAATAATTAGAATAAATTGTCATTCCCTTGGAGGCATTATCACCTAGTCCCTCAAGGAGGTAATGAATAGTATTTGGATATTCACAAAAACAATGTACGCCCGGGCGTGGTGGCACATGCCTTTAATCCTAGCACTTGGGAGGCAGAGGCAGGTGGATCTTTGTGAGTTCAAGGCCAGCATGGTCTACAGAGTGAGTTCCAGGACAGCTGGGGCTACAGAGAGACCCTGTCTCAAAAAGACAAAAAACAAAACAAAACAAAAAAAAAAACCCAGTTCATTTTAACCTCTTTGACAAACCAACACATGTATTGGGAGAGATGGCTCAGAGGTGCAACTGCTCTTGCAGAGGACCTAGGTTCAATTCCCAGCACCACGGGGCGGCTAAGAACTGTCTTTAACTCCAGTTCCAGGGGAATCCAATGCCCTCCTCTGACCTCCACAGCACTGCACAACACGGGTGCACCAACCTACATGCAGACAGTACATTCATACACATAAAAATAATAAATAGGGGGCTGGAGAGATGGCCTAGCGGTTAAGAGCACCGACTGCTCTTACAGAGGACCCGGGTTCGATCCCCAGCACCCACATGGCAGCCGAGAACCGTCTGAGGCTCCAATTCCAGGAGAACTCCAGTTCCAGGGGAATCTGACACCCTCTTCTGACCTCCGCGGCATTGTACGACACGGGTGCACAGACCTGCATGCAGACAGTACATTCATACACATACAAAAATAAAATTTTAAAAAAGAATTATCTCTCTGGGGTTTTCCATAATCTACCCAAAAGTCAGTATAGCACATTTATAGATCACTAAAGGATCTGTCATGTAGGCTTACAAGAAAAATCAGAAAACTGTTCAGGATGACAAAATTGGGTGTGTTGGGCAATGGCTACAATTCTAGCACTCATAATTTTAATATTAGGTTGAGGCAGGAAGATCAGAGTTCAAGGCCTGCCTTGGCTACCTAACAAGCTCAAGGCCAGCCTTGGCTATATGAGACGACAACAACACCACCACCTTCAAAAAGACTTAAACAGCAAGTGTTAGTTGGATGGACTGGAACCCCAATATACCAGCTGGTGACAATGTGAATGGTGGGACAATTTTAGAAATCTGGCAGTTCCTAAACAGAAATCACATGAATAAGAAATTTCCCTCCTGGGAGCTGGAGAGATGACTCAGCAGTTAAGAGCACCGACTGCTCTTGTAGAGGACCCAGGTTCAATTCCCAGACCCACATGGCGGCTAAGAACCATCTTTAAGCCAGGTGTGGTGGCACTCGCATTTAATCCTAGCCTCTAATCCTAGCATTCGGGAGGCAGAGGTGGATTTCTGTGAGTTCAAGGCCAGCCTGGTCTACAAAGTTGAGTTTCAGGCCAGCTGGGGCTATAGGGAGACCCTGTCTCAAAAAGAACAAAAAAAAAAAAAAAAAAGAAAGAAATTTCACTCCTAAGGGGCTGGAGAGTTGTCACTCAGTGGTTAAGAGCACTGGATGCTCTTGCAGAGGACCTGAGTTCAATTCCCAGCATCTACACGGAGGTTAACAATCATCTGTAACTCCAGTTCTAGGGGAATCTGACACCTGACTTCTACAGATATGGGTGCTCTAACACACATGCAGGCAATATACTCATACACATGAAATAAAAATAATATTAAAAAAAAAGAAATTTCACTCCTAGATAAATGTTCAAAAGAAATAAAAAACCTGTCCCCTCCCAAACTTGAATAGGAATACTCAGAGCATTATATACAAGAACTGAAAAGTGTGCAGTAGTAGTTATTCAACTAATAATTAGATAGCCAAAATGTCCATTATCCATACAAGGAATGTATTTGGGAATAAAAGATTAAAGGACTGTTAGTACTGCTGAACCACGAATGAGCATTTAGAACATTCCAAGTGACAGAAACAGGTCACAAAGGAGCACACTTAATAATTCCACTCATAGGAAACATTCACGCAGCAAATGCAAAAGGCACAGAATTGGCAAAATAGTAGTTCCAGAAGATAGTGGGTAGGGAGAACAGGGGTGCTAAGGTGCCTTGGAAGTTTATTTTACAGCTGATGAAATATCTTTAAGTTGTCTGTGATGGCTGCACAATTTGAACACACTAAAACCACTAAATTGTATACTTTCAATGGGGAAAATATGTTTAGTATCTCAAGAAAATATCCTCAAAAAAGTCTGTGTGATGCTAGAAATACTATCAGTGTTACAAGCAGCAGTAAAAATTGTCAGGTTTAGGGGCTGGAGAGATAGCCTAGCGATTAAGAGCACCGACTGCTCTTGCAGAGGACCCGGGTTCAATCCCCAGCACCCACATGGCGGCTAAGAACCATCTGTAACTCCAATTCCAGGAGAACTCCAGTTCCAGGGGAATCCAACACCATCTTCTGACCTCCGCCACATTGCACGACACAGGTGCACAGACCTGCATACAGACAGTACATTCATACACATACAGACACAGACCCTTGGCCTTGGGGAGCCATCCACCACGTTAATTTCAGCATTAAGTTCATCTACTGGGGAAATGACAACCCTGAGACAGAATCCGCAGGCTGCTGGCCTTCCGCAAGCCTTTTCCCAGTCAAACAACCCCAGCCTCCCCAGCATCTGACACTCCTTTCCCAGGTTGGTAGTCTGACAGACCTTTTTCCAACCAATTCCCACTAGCACTCAACACTCAAACACAAGCCTGATGAGTTTAACTTGCACTCTTTGTGAGTTCAAGGCCAGCCTGGTCTACAGAGCAGAGTTCCAGGACAGCTGGGGCTACAGGGAGACCCTGTCTCGAAAAGACAAAAAAAAAAAAACAAAAAAAAAAAAAAAAATCATTTATCTATATATATAATCCTATATTATCATATATATATAATATATATATATATATAATTATGGGGCTGAGAGATGGCTCAGTGGTTAAAAACAGTAAAAACAGTGACTGTTCTAGCAGAGGACCACGGGTTCCATCAGCCGAGCACACACGGCACTAAGAAGAAACCGTCTTTAAGCCCAGCCTGGTGGTGCACACTGTAATCTTAGCACTTGGTAGGCAGAGGCAGGTGGATCTCTATGAGTTCAAGACCACCATGGTCTACAGAGTGGTTCCAGGCCGCTGGCTATGGGAGAATTCTCTCAAAAATGTGTTGTGTGTGTGTGTGTACACACACAGATTATATTTACATTTCAATTAGCTGAAGTAACATATAAAAGCAAAAGTTTAGGGGCTGGAGAGATGGCTCATGAATTTACTTAAAATGGGACACACTTCTTTGTCAGGGACTATAGCTGATGTTTCATGATAGTGAATCTTGGTTGTTAACTTGACTGGATCTGGAATCAACCAAGACACAGGCCTCTAGGATTGCTTGTGAGGGATGCTCTTGATGACTTTAATTTAAACAGGAAAATAGTCCCAAGTGTGGGCAGCACTTTCCTGGGCCCACTGATAGGAGGAGGTTGGAAGAAAACACTTTTGTCTGGCCTGCTTGCCCTCATGTCTTGCTTGTTGGTTTACCCCTTGCTGCTGTCCTGCAGTTACATAAAGCCTCTTTGGCTTTCTAATGTTGACTGAAGACCAGTGACTGTCCAGGAATTCTCTAGACCTTTAGCACCTAGATATTCAGCTTGCTGAGGCACCCAAACTCAAGACTCGTGAACTGAGAAGCTAGCAGCTCCCAGCCTCTCCAGTGTGACGATAGCCATGTTGGGCTATCAAGACCATATCATGTGAATCAATCTGATAAATCCCTTTTAATGTACGCTGGTTCTGTTCCTTTAGAAAACCATGCCTAGGGGCCAGAGAGATGGCTCTCGGAGGGTAAAAATGCTTATCAGAACAGGCCTAATGACCTAAGCTTGATCCCCTGAACCCATACAAAAAAGCTGGATATAGTGACATGCATCTATAATCCCACCATTCCTACCGTGAGATGAGAGGCAGAAACAGACAAATTGACTAGAAGCTCAAGAGCCAGCTAGCCTACAGTACACAGAACAGCAGAAAGAAACAAGAGAGACCCTGCCTCAACAAGATCAAAGGAGAGAATGACTCGTGGAAGATGTCCTCTAACCTCCACATGAATGCCATACCAGTGTGCACCAACATTCTCAACTCTCACAGGCAAATCTCTCTCTCTCTCTCTCTCTCTCTCTCTCTCTCTCTCTCTCTCTCTCTCTCACACACACACACACACACACACACACACACATTTGTAATCCTTTAAACAGCCTTGAAACATAAGAATCACTCTCATTTAAAATATGTCAAGCCTGGCATGGTGGTGCACGCCTGTAATTCTAGCACTCGGGAGGTAGAGGCAGGCAGATCTCTGTGAGTTCAAGGCCAGCCTGATCTACAGTGAGTTCCAGGACAGCTGGAGCTACAGGGAAACCCTGTATCAAAAACACCAATTATAGGGGCTGGAGAGATAGCCTAGCGGTTAAGAGTGCCGACTGCTCTTGCAAAGGACCCGGGTTCAAACCCCAGCACCCACGTGGCAGCTGAGAACCGTCTTTAACTCCAGTTCCAGGGGAACCCGACGCCCGCTTCTGAGCTCCGCGGCATTGCACGACATGGGTGCACAAACCTACATGCAGACAGTACACTCATATACATTAAAAAAAAAAACACCAATTATAATAATTCAAAACAAAAAAACTAAGACCAGAAAAGTTCTATTATTTATTTAGCCTTCAGTTTTCTAGTCTATGAAAGAAGCAATAATCCCACATATACCAGAGTTGTAAGAGCTAAATAAAATAAGGTATATCTCATGTTCAAGTAAAAAGACACGTATTTTTGTTTATCTGTTTCAGCAAAAACAGATGGAGCACTCAAATGTGTGGATGATCATAGTAATGATCAATACTTAAAAAATGATCAATTTTGTTATGCTCAAATAAAAGTTAATCTGGCATGTGTTTCATAGTAGGTAGTACTGCAATTCTGCTAAATAACCAATACAGAAAAACAGCAGACAGCCGAGCGTGGTAGCGCACGCCTTTAATCCTAGCACTTGGGAGGCAGAGGCAGGCGGATCTTTGTGAGTTCAAGGCCAGCCTGGTCTACAGAGTGAGTTCCACCTGGGGCTACAGGGAGACCCTGTCTCGAAAAGAACAACAACAACAAAAAAAAAAAAATAGCAGACAGTGATTGACTACAAGTGTTTAGACTTAAGTAGCTTGGGCCCCTTGAGAGACTAACTACCAGTGCCTACCAGAGAGCTGTTTTTAAATACTGCAAAGACTCCACAGCTCCAACACATGGGATGATGTAAATTTCTCTTCTGCTTCTCACTGACTATTCTCACTGATGCTTTTGGTTCAAATCTGAAAAACAAGTAGGAATGTACCAAGTACCATTCAGGCTTAGAATTGAGTATTTTCACAGTACAGAAATCAGAATGATCAGCCTAGGTCAAGGAGAAAGATGGCAGGAAGGGAAAGGCAATCAATCACAGCCTGAGAGACCCAGCACCAGGGTGTGTGCAGTGGGAGAGGTGGGAGAGGATCAGAGATAATTGAGTGTGATGAACTCCAAGGACTAATGGAAGATAAACAGACTGATGAAACAATGTGAAGGATTAGAAGGAAAACTAAGCATGCCAGATGGAAGGACGTCCAAAGGACATGTGCATGTGCGGGAGATCAGGTGCAGAAATGAAGAACCACTTCTGTAGGTGGGTATGTTCAGTGTTTCTCAGGAACTTTCACCATTTTGGGCTAAAAGAATGTGAGCACACATTCTTTTAGGCTGTACAGTGCTTCCCTAGAACATCGAAGCCCTGAGTTTGATCTGCAGTATCTCAAAAACAAGCAAAATCCAATGTGAGAATCTGATACGTGTACATTTATCACACAGCACCAAACTGCAGAAGCCAGACGTCACTGCATAGAGTGATGTAGGGGGGACCAAGTGCCTCTGTAAATGTCCACTGTAAATTACCACCTGCCCTTTAGTAAATAATGTTTCTGAATGTCCCATACAGGAACTGCAAACCTACACTCCTCATAGAAATGAGTTGATGGGGGCTGGAGAGATGACTCAGTGGTTAAGAGCTCCAACTGCTCTTGCAGAGGACCCGGATTCGATCCCCAGCAGCCACATGGTGGCTGAGAACCGTCTTTAACTCCAGTTCCAGGGGAATCCAACGGTCTCTTCTGACCTCCTCGGCACTGCATGACATGGGTGCACAAACCTACATGCAGACAGTACACTCATACACATAAAAATAATAAATTTTAAAAATTAAAAAAAAAAGAAATGAGTTGATTTAGCCTCTGCACAGCAATTTGACAAAATTGTCCATCTCTTACCATAACAAAAGAATCTCCTAAGAAAGTTTAACAAAGGCCACAGAAGTGGCCAAGTACTGCTTCTTAGTGCAACTCCCTAACCACTCATAAAAAAAGTCATTTGATCCTTCTAAGGCAGCTCCCTGTTAGTCCCCAAACTGCCAATGTCTGCCTTACAGCTGTGGTCTCCTCCACCATCAGAACAGAGATCGCAGGTGGTTACTTCCACCATCATCTATGAAGAACTTGTGCCAACCCAAATAAAATAAATTTTAATTTGGTCATATGTAACCATCAATATTTAGCATGTAAAAGGGATAGCAGAAGAACATATTAAAGAACTCAGTAATTAAACCCACCAACTTCCAAATTAGGAATATCCAAGAAAAAAGGGAAAAAAACACAGAAAGAAAAAAAGATTCAAAACAATTATTTACATAAGCTTCAAATTATTTAAAAATAAAACGGAGGTGGTAGCTGCAACTTGATGGCATGAAGGAATATTCTTACTCTTCCTTCTTCCCTCCCCCTCTCCTACTGTTGTAGTGTTAACATTGCTTCACACATGCTCTCTGCAAGTGCTTAACCACTAAGCTACACAGCCCCAGCACTGTCATTTCATTCATTTGGGAGGTTTTTTTTCATTTTATGTACATGAGTGTATTTCCTGCATGTGTATAAGTGCACCCGTGACATGCAATGCTCATGGAGGTCAGAGGAGGGTGTCAGATTCCCCAGGTGGTTGTTAGCCATCATGTGGGTGCTGGGGATCGAACCCAGGTCCTCTGCAAGAGTGGTTGGCACTCTTAACCTCGAGGCCATCTCTCCAAATCCCCCCCCCCCGGGTTGTTGGTTTTTAAAATCTAGCATCTTCCAGCAGAATATGATATACAGAATCTGCTTCAAATAACCTGAGTGAGACTATAATGTGCTCATCAGTTAGGAAATGTTGAAGCTGTATGAAGATTCTCTCTATTTAATATATGAGGGGTCATTAATCTCTGAACTTGATTCCCTAGATCTCCGCAGCTGGGGAAAGGAGCACTTACTCCCATTCCTACTTGAACTATTCAAGTTCTAAAGTCCTTATCTCTTTTCTCTTTAAAATTTGTATATGGGGGAGGGAGAGAGAGAGAAGAGAGAGACACCTCACTACAGAATCCCGCAACTGCTGAGACACAGAACATACACATCTGAAAAATCCCCATTCCTAGGAGCCATCTACAAATGAACCTACACAGAATGGGGCCGAGAGAAAATGAGCGCAGCCCTCAGCTCTCACCAGTACAGCTTCCTATACAACAGAGTGGGATGCAAACAGAAGGCCACAACTACTCAAGCTCCAAAGAATGGGGGCCCCTCTATTAACCCTCACCTACCATGGCTCAGGGATCACTGTGGAAGAGGATGCAGAAAGATTGTAAGAGCCAGGACTGATGCATGAACATAGAGAAGCAGTGACTTACAACTGACTGTAAGCTTTCACATGTAAACTGTGGCAATGTAGGCATCAGACATGGTACACATGCCAACCGGGACAAGTTCCAAAAGTGGAGCAAGAGAAACGGGTGGGGGACTATGCTGCATAGCTTTAGTGTCAGGTTGACACACCTAGGTTGAGGGAGCCTCATTTGGGGAATTGCCTCCATTGGACTGGCCTGTGGCCATGTCTGTGGGGTATGTTCTTGATTGTTGAGTGATGTGGGAGGGCTCAACTCACTGTGGGTGGTGCCACCCCTGGGCAAGTTGTTGTATATTGTGCAGGAAAGCAGGCCTAGCATGGGCCAGAGAGCAAGCCAGTAAGCAGCATTCCTCCAAGGCCTGTGCTCAGCTCCTGCCTCCAGGTTCCTGCCCTGAGTTTCTACCTTGGGCTCCCTCAGTGATGAACTGTGACCTGAGAGATGTAAACCAAGTAAACCCTTCATCCCCAAGTTGGTTTTGTCACAGCAATTGAAGGCAAACTAGCACAGAAATTGGTACCAGAAGAGTGAGCTACTGCTGTGACAGACCTGATCTTGGAGTTCAGGGGAGGATTGTGAAAGTGTTTGGAACTTTGGGCTGGAAAAGTCATTGTGTGCTTAGAGTTTGTTGCTGTGGAACTTGGAATAGTTTTGTTGAAAGAGCTGTAGATGAGGGCTGGCTTGTGAAGCTTCAAAGGGAAACACAGACCATCAGGGCTGTTTGTATGATAATTTTGTATTGAGAATTTGTGGGTTCTGGTCTGCTGGGCTAGAGTCAGCTGTAAGTAACAAGAGACCAGAACCTGAAGTGAAACCTTGTTTTACTGGGGCTGAAAAATCAGCTGTAAGTAACAAAAGACCAGCATCAAGGGTGGTGTAATCTTCTGGGAAGAATTTCCTCAGCACACAAAAGCTGTGGTTCAGAGGAGGCCTGAGCTTCCATCTCAAGCTGGAAGCAGGACTTGATAATGTGTCAGAGTTTCCTATATGGTTCTGGTGTTGAAAGTGTGAAGGAGTCACAGAAAGCACCTGCAGCTTGGGACCATGAGAGGCCAGGAAAGGCCATTGGTGAAAGTGCAGCCTCGTTGCAGTGGAGACCCCAGCTTTTGGAGATGACGGGACCATGGGAGGAGCACCCAGAGCAGCAGCAGCAGCTACGGAACGGAGCCAGCCTGGCACTGCAAGGTGAGCTGTGGGCTGTGGACGGCAACACCAGAGAAGTGGAGCTGCCGAAACCCTTTGGAGCCTAGAAGATCCTGAGTGAACCCATAGCCAGCCTTGTGGTACACCCTGCTGGACTTTGGTTTTGCTTGGGTGTGCCAATTCTTCCCTTTGAAATAGGGCAGTATTTGTTTTGGGTTTTATTGAACCCCATAGTCAAGAGACTATGAAAATGCCTTGAATCCCAGCACTCTGTGAGTTCAAGGCCAGCCTGGTTTACACAATGAGTTCCAGGACAGCTTGGGACTACAGGAGACCCTGTCTCATAAAGACAAAAAAATAAAAATTTTTTGAAAGATAATCTTACTCTACAACAACACAGACGGGGAAAATGAACAATATGATTCATTTATTAAGCATAAAAATTCTACTTTCAGTTATTCAAGTTCTTGGGGAAATTATTAATGTCAAATATTGTGTAGTACTTTGGTTTTGTTTCTTGGATTTTTTGGAGGGGGGGGTCTTTTTGAGATGAGGTCTCCCTGTAGCCCCAGCTGTCCTGAAACTTACTCTGTAGACCAGGATGGCCTTGAACTCACAGAGATCCGCCTGCCTCTGCTTCCTGAGTGCTGGGATTAAAGGCATGCACCACCATGCCTGGCTTAAAGACGGTTCTTAGCCACCATGTGAGTGCTGGGAATCAAACCTAGGTCCTCTGAAAAAGCAGTCGGTGCTCTTAACCACTGAGCCATCTCTCCAGCCCCTCCCTAAGTGATTACTTGTAACCTAGGAGATGTAAGCTAAATAAACACTTCCCAAGTTGGTATTGGTCAGAATGTTTCATCACAGCAATATGAAAGCAAGCCACAACAGGGAGGGAGACCAGGCATAGTGGTACAAGCCTTTAATCCCAGCACACTCAGGAGGCAGAAACTGGGAATTGAGGCCAGCCTGATGATCTACATGGAGTAAGGAAGGGAGTGTGTGGGTACAACTCAAGGGCTTCATGGACATGCACTAATGCCCTGGTTGGATCCTCCAATACTAGGAGAAAAAGGGGGGGAAAAATCATTATATACTACTTTTGGGTGTGATTGTGTGTGTATGTGTTCCTTTGAATACATATGTGATGGGTGCATGTATGTGCACATGCATGTGGAAGGCATGGATCAATTGTGGGTGTCACTCCTCAGGCATCATGCACCTTTGTTTTTGTTTGTTTTCTTGTTTCCTCAGGCAGGGTCTCTCACTGGCCTGGAGCTAACGGAATAGGGTAGGCCAGCCAGAGGAATCTACCCGATTCCTCAGCACTGGAATTACAAGCACTAGTCACAACTGGTTTCTTTTATGTGGGTGCTGAGACTCAAACTCAGGTCTTTATTATGCATTTATTTCTAAAAGCCATGAACATTTTATAAACATGATAACTACAGGCAGCATGTAGTCATTTTACTTCTTAATTTGTAAAGAAGTACTTTTCTAAAGGGGGGATGGTGGTGGATATATACAACCTAACTTCAGCTTCTGGAGTGCTGAAATTAAATCCGCCTGCCTCTGCCTCTTGAGCACTGGGATTAATGGCATGTGCAGTCACAGCTGGCTTGCTTTTTTTGTTTGTTTCTTGAGACATCCTATCATCCGTCAGCCCATGGACATCTCCTGCCTCAGACTGCTGAGTGCCGGGATCACGTGCTGGGATTACACAGGCATGAACACCTCATCAGCTGCCACTGTTGTCATTTTTACAACGACCTTTTTTGAGGAATAAAAAAGTTGTTTTACAGTTGACATTTACTTAACTTTTTGAGTTATGAAGTGCGCGTGTATGGACGATGTGTGTTCATGTGCCTCACTATGCATGTGGAGGCTAGTGGATATGTAAAATTGGTTCTCTTTCTACATTCACATGGCTTCCAGGAATCAAACTTAAGTTGCGAGGCTTCATTCATAGCAAGTACTTAGCCATCACAAGCCCCTATTTAACTTTTCTTAATAAAAACAGAAACCAACTACTAAAGGTCTAGAATTTATTGGCTAAATGGAAAAAGGGACTACAAATTAAAGATTTTTTTCCAAGACCTCCATTCTTCCATCTTATCTCTACACCTAACATTTCCAAGTCTTTTGCTCCAAGCTGATAATTACTTTCAGTGAAACCAGCTTTTATATTCTGTGTCCATTACATCACATTCCTGCACTCAGGGGAGGCCCAGATGGATCTTTCACACTGTGGTGGACAGCAGGAACTAATGGACTCATTCCAAAATGCTAAGCCACCATCTGCAGCCTTCTGTCAATTCTCTCCAACTCAGCTGTCCCGTTCTCTATCCTTTTTATATACCCATTGCACAAGTAATCAAGATTTGCCTTCCAGGTGTCACTTCCCCATAAAACAGGTAGAAATGGAATATAAGTTATATCCCCAAATAAAGCAATGCCTTCAAATTATTCTCATCATCCCAAAAGATTACTCTGTGTCTGATGCTAACAGCCAAGCAAGGCACTAAAAAAGAACCATATATGTACTACAAAGGCTTAGGACTCTGACTGAGGTGGGACATGGTGACACAAGCTTTTAATCCCAAGACTTGAGAGAAGGTGGGTCTCTGTGAGTTAGACCCCAGCCTGGTCTACACATGAGTTACAATCCAGACAAGGCTATTAGGGAGACCCTGTCTGAAACAAAACCAAAACTGAAAAAGAAAAAAGGAAAAACATACTGAATTTAGCAATGAAAATAAAAAGCCAGCAATAAAAGCTTGTATTCATTATATAAGTCGATTAGAAAAATAAATGAATATAAAATAGAAATGAAAGATAAGTATATTATTCTTCCATTTCAAAAATCCTGAAGAGGTAAGCATAGTGGACCATTGCTTGTAATTTTAGCACTTAAAAGGGCTAAATTCCCCGGCTGGAGAGATGGCCTAGCGGGTAAGAGCGCCGACCGCTCTTGCAGAGGACCCGGGTTCGATCCCCAGCACCCACATGGAGGCTGAGAACCGTCTGAAACTCCAATTCAAGGAGAACTCCAGCTCCAGGGGAATCCGACACCCACTTCTGACCTCCACAGCATTGCACGACACAGGTGCACAGACTTGCATGCAGACAGTACATTTGTACACATACAGAAATAAATAAAAATTAATAAAAAAAANTCTTCCATCTTATCTCTACACCTAACATTTCCAAGTCTTTTGCTCCAAGCTGATAATTACTTTCAGTGAAACCAGCTTTTATATTCTGTGTCCATTACATCACATTCCTGCACTCAGGGGAGGCCCAGATGGATCTTTCACACTGTGGTGGACAGCAGGAACTAATGGACTCATTCCAAAATGCTAAGCCACCATCTGCAGCCTTCTGTCAATTCTCTCCAACTCAGCTGTCCCGTTCTCTATCCTTTTTATATACCCATTGCACAAGTAATCAAGATTTGCCTTCCAGGTGTCACTTCCCCATAAAACAGGTAGAAATGGAATATAAGTTATATCCCCAAATAAAGCAATGCCTTCAAATTATTCTCATCATCCCAAAAGATTACTCTGTGTCTGATGCTAACAGCCAAGCAAGGCACTAAAAAAGAACCATATATGTACTACAAAGGCTTAGGACTCTGACTGAGGTGGGAGTCATGGTGACACAAGCTTTTTTTTTTTTTTTTTTTTTTTTTAATTTTTTTTTTTATTATTCTTTTGTATTATATTAGTTCTCGGTATTGTATGAATGACTGTCTGCATGCAGTCTGTGCACCCAGTGTCAGTGCCAACGCAGCGAGGTCAGAGAGGGTCTCGGATGCCCCTGGAACTGGAGTTTTTTTTTTTTTTTTTTTTTCAGACGGTTCTCAGCCGCATGTGGGTGCAGGGAGGAGCGAACCCGGGTCCGTCTGTAAGAGCGGTCGGCACACTCTTAAAACCGCTGGGAAAGCCATCTCTCCAGCCCACAAGCTTTTAATCCCAAGACTTGAGAGAAGGTGGGTCTCTGTGAGTTAACCCCAGCTGGTCTACACAGGAGTTACAATCCAGACAAGGACAAAGCCTATTAGGGAGACCCCGGTCTAGAAAACAAAACCAGAACTGAAAAGAAAAAAGGAAAAACATACTGAATTTAGCAATGAAAATAAAAAGCCAGCAATAAAAGCTTGTATTCATTATATAAGTCGATTAGAAAAATAAATGAATATAAAATAGAAATGAAAGATAAGTATATTATTCTTCCATTTCAAAAATCCTGAAGAGGTAAGCAAATAGATGGACCATTGTGCTTGTAGTTTTAGCACTTAAAAAGCGGCTAAATGTCCCCGCTGGAGGGATGGCCGAGCGGGTAAGAGCGCCGACTCGCTTTCGCAGAGGACCCAGGGTTCCGAATCCCCTAGCAACCCCATGGTGGCTAAGAACCGTCCTGAACTCCAATTCCAGGAGAATCTTCCAGCTCCAGGGGGAATCCGACCCCACATTCTGACCTCCATCAGCATTGCACCGACACAGGTGCACAGACGTGCATGCAGACAGGACATTTTTAACACATATGAGAAAATAAATAAAAATTAATAAAATAAAAATTTAGAAAAAAAGGGCTAAATTCCCACCACTATGAGACCAGCTTGACTACAAAGTGAGTTCCAAGTCAGTCCTGTGACTTCATTAAGAGACCCTGTTTCAAAACAAACAAATAAAAGAACAAACAAAAGAGGACTGGGGTTGTAGTTCAGGTGATAAGGAACTGATGCCTAGCCTACTCGAGCCCTGGGCTCCATCACCAGCACCATGTCAACCTGCAATCCCAGTACTTGGAAGGCAGAGGCTGTAACCAAGGTCACCCTTGGTTGGTTACAAAGCATGTTTCAGGTCAGCCAGTGCTACATTGGGGGGGGGGGTGGATAGGGGAATCTTGAAGAGGCTTACTATGGAAATTACAGATCAAATGTTGTCTCCTACCACCTATAACTGAAGTACTTTGCTACGGATAATTCAAAACTGTAATATGGGGGCTGAGAGATGGCCTAAAAAATGCGGTTAAGAGCGCAGACCGACCGCTCTTACAGAGGACCTGGGTTCGATCCCAATCACCCACATGGCGGCCGAGAAGCCGTCTGAAACGCCAATTCAGGAGAACTCCGGACATCTTCTGACCTCCGGAGAATTGCACACACGAGTGCACAGACTTGCATGCAGACGTACATTCATACACATACAGAAATAAAAAAAAAAAATTAAATAAAAATACAAAAAAAAAAAAAAATAAATAAAAGATCAAATATGCGAAAAAACACAACTCCTTATTACCACTATTTGTTAGTTTTTGGAGAAAAAGGAATGGCCAGCCTCGCCGACATCCCAAGTGCTGGAACTAAAGGCATTCACAACCATCGAGCTTAAGAATTTCAAACTCTAAAGATCTCTGGCTACTAAACTGGGCGTGGTGGCGCACGCCTTTAATCCTGAACTTGGGAGGCAGGGGCAGTGGATCTTTGTGATTCAAAGGCCGCCTGGCCTACAGAGTGAGTTACAGGACAGTCTGGGGCTACAGGGAGACCCTGTCTCAAAAAGACAATAAAAAAAAAAAAAAAAAAAACCACAGCAATTAAAATAATTTTTGAATCCATTAAAACACTGAAATATCAGAGACTCTGATGTAGCTCGTGGGTAGAATGCGGCCTATCAATGCATGAAACCCTGAATTACTTCCCAGCACTGAATAAACTAGAAGTGATGGTGCTGAGGGAGGGAAGGAGGTAGGGAGGACATACTGGTCCTTCTGAGGTATAAAAAGTCTTAAGGTGAATCCCAAACACTGAACTGTATATCTTCCTCAAATGGATGAGTAACTTTATGTTTAGGTGAACTGTATTTCAATGTTAATAAATTAACTGGAATAAAAAAAAATCAATTTAGAGATGACTATAATAGCTGATGAACAAGATTATTGTAAATCACTGAAAAGAGTTTGAGGTTTGAATGTCAAGACATTTTGGCTGCAGAATCCTTTCTGAGGCTTAGCACTACTGACACTGGAATCAGATGTTTTTTCCTTCTGTTGAGGCTAAGTGGACTGTTCTAGGGTGCATGATAAAAAAAAAAAAAAAAATCTGGAATTATTCCTGGCCTCTACCCATCAGCACAAATCCCCTTTCTTCTGAGCTAGGCAACCAAAACTATCCCCAGAGATGGCTGAAGTACTCCTTGAAGTACCAATGAAGAACCTGTCAGACCAAGTGCCTCATTTCTCTGTGCCTGAGTTTCTGTAAGCACTAGCTTGTCCATCTATAAAATACAGATTGGTTAATTTTATGGTAAGGCCGTCTTATTTACAAAAGGATTTTGGCCTCTCCATGTCCACAAGAGAATACACTGTGCAGGCCAGGCAGTAAAGGGCTAATTAGTTCTGTATATGCTCAAAGAATTACAAGCAACTTCATTTAATTATTAAGTAGCCAATCAGGCAATCCCTGTAGTTGATTATTGTACTAATGAAATAATGTCTTCCAGTTCAAAAGCTGTCGTGGTGTTCTTCAGCCAGCTGACAGAGCTGGCAGGATTTCCAGACTCTCACCGGGAACTGAGGGAAAAGAGAGATGAATCCATTTCAACTTTCACCCGCCTTGTATTAAATAAAAAAAGTGTTCTGAATTTGCCCATTTGTAGAAAACTCCAGCCAACAATAGAATAGCACACTTATTCTTTTTCAGTAGACAAGGGAATATTAACCAAGGGGTAACAATAGGGCCGGCAGAAATGTGCTCGTGGGTAAAGGCCACTTGTTGCCAACCTGAATGACCTGATTTCAATTCCTGGGAGCCCCCCATGGTAGGAGGAGAAAAACCTCCCCATGTAATCTGTAACACATGCACACACTAAGTAAACAAATAAATTTAATTTTAAAAAAAGTTTTAAGAGTGACAATATTCTGGGCCATAAAAACAAATCTCAGCCGGAGGCTTAAGGTAGCGCACGCCTTTAAGCCTGCAGAGGCAGGTGAGTCTTTGGGAGTTCAAGGCCAGCTTGGGCACCAGAGTGAGTTTAAACAAGACAGGACAGCATGGGGCTTATACAGAAGACACCTGTCTCAAATAGACAAAAAAATCTCACAGTAAGTTTAAAAGGGTACAGTCATACATCTTACTGATCAAAAGTGGAAATTAGAATTCATTAATAAAAAGTTCTTTGGATGCCTCGATTTAATTGATAGGTTATTAATATAAAAAACATAAGGATTATTTTCCTCATTTTTAGCATATATGCTAGAGGTTAAACACTGCTACAAGCAATGGGGGGTGGGCTGTTTTGAGATAAGATCTCACTATGTGGCCAAGGCATAAATCGATCTTTGTATCAAAGCGAACATCTTTTTTTCATGACCAAAAATTTTTTTTCTTTAATATTTTCATAGTGTCTGAACATGTCTGGTCGCATGATAGGTTGGTGCACCCCGAGGTCGTGCAATGATTGTGCCCGCTGAGGTCAGAAGAGGGAGGCGGCTACATGGTATCTCCTGAACTTGAGTTTAAGAAAAGAGACGGTTCTGTCCTTAGTTTCTCAGACTGTGCCATGCGGGTGCGGGGGATTGAACCCAGATCCTATGCAAAAGCACTCTAACTGCTAGGCTATCCTCTCCAGCCCCATAAATCGATCTTTAAAAGGAGTAAAAAATGAGGGATATGGGAGGCTTCACTCAAATTTCATCAGCTTTGAGAGAAAGTAATCAGCATATGGAAAAGCATGCCAGGGTGTGGTTAGCACATGCATTACATAATTAAATCACAGCACTCCAAGGCAGGCCGGGTCTCAATGTGATATTTAAGGCCCAGTATATCAGGGGTCTGTAAAGTGGGAGTTCAATGGCCAGGTGGAAACCTGCTGGAAGGAGACACTGTTCAGAAGAAAAAACACAGCCTGTGGATGAGGATTTTCCTCCGTCCAAAACCATGAATGAACGCTCCACAGAAAAAAAGAACCAAACACAAAAGCATGCACTTGTATTAGCTATTACAGAGTGTGGCAAATGCATTGCTGCAGAACACAGATGAACATGTATTTCTTTTTTTCCACAACGGGGAAAATTTATTGAGTAACAATGAATACACAAGCTACTCAATTTTGCTGGCTATTAAAGTGAAATCAAAGTACTACTGATTTCACTTAACAGTATAGCCCACTCAAGCCACTGACCCATCATTGGATTTATTCTATAATTTTAATTATGAATATTAAACTCATATTACACATTAATAAAAAAACGTCACCAGAAAGTGATATCTAAGTTACAGAAATGGCTATTAAGGGGTTAAAGTGGTAATAAGGTTCAAAAACAGGCCTAACTGAAGCCAGAAGTAGGGAACTTACAGTCACTGCAAGTGGTGGGACAAGGCATTAGTGAACCTAGTCACAGAGCTGCCTCAAAGCAGAGAACCAGGTCCAGAGTCTGCAGAATTCATGGCTGTGCCAAGCAAGAGGATCTGTGATCATGCTTAACTCAAGTGCCAGAAACAGAAGCAAGCATACCCAAGGTAGTGGTCTCAGCATGAGTTGTCTCTTTACATGACCAGGTGTAGGTGCTGCATCATTCGCACATTTATATTCGCTCGGCTATATATTCAAAAGTTTCACATCACAGTCTTGAATTTTTAGGTTTTCCCGTGTGGAGAAGTGATATGGGGGGGGGGGGGATGAGGGGGGGGGGGGGGGGAGGGGGGGGGGGGGGGTCCCACACCAGACAGGGTCTTGTTACACCCCTATGACCATGTATTTCCTAACTTTACTTAACAATTTAGTTCATAGCTGGTATTTTATTTGCATAAGTTATTTATCAGCTTGTGCCACATGGTTCATGCTAGACAGATGGTGTCTGATTTTAATTAATTCCACAAAGCAAGACACAGATGTATTTCTCTCTGCACCTCAAATTTGGTCATTCAAAAAAACAACCAACCACTGTGTTGTAAAATGCAGTAAACGCAGGTAAGGGAGCAGCCAGAAAGACAACTGGGGAGGAGGAGGCAGATGGCTGGGGAGCTGCGGGGAGGGGGATGACACTTGGAACAAGACTACACAAGTATTGGGGAGGAGGAAGGGAAGAAATGTCTTAGGACGTAGTTGGAGTTGGTGCCCGTTCGTCCCAGGGTTTGTTCCGTCGCTTTTTCCGTGCTTCCCGGCTTTCGCCTCGTGCGTCGCTATGCGCTAGGGTACCTGGTCCCTTCGCCTCGCCCGCCCGCCATACCTAGCCACGCTTTCATCTCTTTATCCTGTAATGGCTTCCGGTGCTTACTCCTTGCAAGTCCCTTGCTTTTCTTCTCCGTGCTTTCTTCTACCATCCCGTCCTCTCTCTCCCCATCATCGCCTTCCATTCTATCTCCTTCAGTCCATAGCACGCAGGAGGCAGAGAGCGCTGAATCTTTGTGATTTCAAGCAACAGTTCCAGATCCTTGTTCTACAGAGGTGAGTTTCACAGGACAGCATTAGAGCAACAGGGAAGGAGCCACTGATCGCGAAAATCACAATAATAAATAAATAAAATTAATAATTAATTAATTAATTAAAATACAGACTCTGGATACCCATAGAGGCGATTAATTAATAAGATAGAAAATCCCAGTGTCAGGGTGACCACCTCCCTGTGACTTGTTTGTCAGCAATGCCCCATAATACAGGCTAGTGTCTTAGTGTCACTTACACGTAACTTTCACTATGCTAAGACATCAACTCAACTTTGATGCAGAGCATAGGAAATCAGGCGGGAACTGAACTAGAAACCCTCACCAGCGACTACCTTTCATAGAGCCAGGAGGTGGTATGCAAATGGCTGAAGTAGAATTGTCACCAACAGTCTTACTCAGTTCTAGAATCTCCACACTATCCTATGAACCTGCCAGGCAATGATGTTCTCGGAGAACACTGGACTGAACAGTGCTGTGACCGAATCAGGGGTTACATAGTGAGGCCCAGTCTCAAAAATAAAAACTAGTAGTCTCTGGCTAAAGGGACGGCAATTTTTTTCATACAGTCCGACACCGATCTACCTTCAAGAGGAGACCCTATTTCATCACCAAGTATGGCTTTGTACATGGTAGGATTCAAAAGTGCTTGTAACGTCCAGCTCTTGGAAGCTCTACAATACCTCTGAATTCCATTAGCCAAAGCATGCGGTGCACCTCAGCAATCAAACTTGCACATAAACGCGCTCTCCCCCGCAATAGTTGAAAAATAAATCTTTTTAAAAGAAAAAGCAACACTGGGGCTGAGAGATATGGCTCAGCAGTTTTAAGACCCTGACTGCTCTTGCAGAGGACCCATGGGTTTGATTCCACAGCACCCACATGGTGGCTAAGAACCATCTTTAGCGAACCTCCTTAAGAAGCTGGGTGTGATGGTGCATGCCTTTAAAATAAATGTAATATACGCGAGCACATCCAGAGGCAGAGCAGGTGAAATCGTCTGTGAGTTCAAGGCCAAAACAGCCTGATCTACATGGTGAGAATCCCAGGCCAGCTAGGGCTATAAGGAGACACTGTCTAATAATAAATAAATACAAATAAATAATAAATAAATAAATAAATAAATAAATAACATATTGAAATTAAAAATTTAAAATACTCTTAGAGACAACCACAGTCCCTAAGATAGAAGAGGCACTCCCCCAATTGTTTGCTTCCCCCCAACACATCATAGAACAAAATGAGATAATTCCAGAGGGGAAGCACCAAATGAAAAGCTAGTTTTTCTTATTCTTTATTTTTTTTTTTTTTTTTTTTTTTTTTTTTTCACAACATTAATTGCTCGTTGTTGGGGAGAGAAACAGATATCGTACTTATTCATATTTAAAATAGCACTAATTTTTTTACAACAGAGTCCTACAAAGCAGAAATCCCCACAACAGGGAAATGGCACACAGATGCCACTTGAAGGTGGGTTACAACAGGGCTTTTGTTGTTTTTGGGCCGTATTCTTTCATGATTCCTAATGGTCTATACAGCAGGATTCCGCAGCCTGAAAGGGCGGAAGAATGGTTAGTCTGAACGCAGGGTCTAGTGGTCAAAAAAATAACGAGAACTGAGCAGGAACACAGGAGGAGATCACCTTCCGATGATCGGGGGTCCTAGCGCCCCCTTCGTCACCAGGTACTCATAGTAGGAAGGGGGTCAGAAGTAGGCAACAACCTGTTCAGAGATGTATCCAAATCAGGTTTCCATCCAATTTTATCCTATGAGGCAGGTGGGTCACCTTGCCTAGGAGGCGCTCCCAAGTAGCTACCTCTCTCAGTGAGCCCCGGGGAAGCCACTCCTTCCACAGCACATCCCATTTTTTGGGATTACCACAGGCACCTTATAGCACAACTCCCTGACTTTGTTACATAAAAACATGGTCTAATATAATACTATAGGGCTGGAACTCCAGCCCTCCTGGGGCACTACGAGCAACCTCCATGCATCTGCCCACTGAAACCATTCTACCACGGCTCCAGTAAATTTATACGTTTTTTATTTTTAAAAAAAAGTGGATTTTTCAGGATTCACAGATTGGACGTTGCGTAGCTATGTGTGAATCGTTGCTAAAGTTGCTCTAGATTTTTTGCCATAAAAGCACTAGGTAATTGGCACGAACAATAACAGATGAGGGATACCATATATCCTCATAGTTTGTTTTTTTCCCTGTGTGTTTTTCTATTTTCTGGATGTATTCTCTTTCTGGGACGTGTTACTAAGTCAGATCAGAGCCATGTATCCAATTCTGACTAGCTCGCATCTAATTTTACCTGCAATATCCATGATGCAATCCTGTCTTCTCTTTCTCTTTCTTTATTTTTTAAAAATAAGTATTTTAAAAATGAAATGTGTGGAACCAATGAAAATTTATGGGACATTAATTTTTTTTAGATGTACCACATTTTTGAGGGGTATTTGGGTTGGTTTTAGCTTTTTGCTATTGTGAAAGAGAGAGGCTGCAATAAATATGGCTGTACAGGTATCTCTGCTGGTAAATGAGTCGTATTTAGTGGTTACAGTGCCCAGGATTGGTATGCTTGGGGGGTCAGGTCGGCACAAGTTCAATTTCCCAAGGGGTTCTCCAACACTGCGCTTCCATAGGGCTGAAGCTGAGTAATACAAGTACCCACCATTGAAGCAGGGAATAACACCCCTTTCCCTACAACCCTCATTCCAATACATGGATTAAGGCATTTGTTTTCTTGTTCCTGGCCAGTCTTATTGGAAGTGATATATAAATTATCTTTTTTTTTATCGTGGATGAATGCGTGATGCTGGGGGTTCTGCTTGCTAGGAGCAATAAGCGACGTCTGGGGAATAGAGTCCGGGCGTGGGGACCCTACGGGAATCTCTGGACAAATAAGTCACAAATAAGTCTCCAAAGTAGTTGAAGCTGTAACATCGGGTGTTTATTTTCACGGCGGTTTTTCTATCTCAGGTTCCTCAATGTCTCCTCTTGGCATGTTGGGAAGGTGCTACCTTCTGCGTGGAAGGGCGCCTGGCTCCGTGAGGTTAAGTCCAGGACAGGAGATGCCAGCGGCTAGTGAGCAGGAGACCCAGGGCGTGGGCGACTCACAACCCAGCTCAGCAGCCCCACCCAGGTGCAGAGAGTCGGGGTCACCTGAGGGGGAGGGGACCAGAGGTCCAGGTCCCCTCGGATAGGGGTGGGGCGAATGGTAGTCGGGCACAAGTTCTCCAAGCCAGGTCGGTGCAGCCGCGCTGCAGTCCGGGGAGGCGTGGGTCGCGGGCAGAGCATGGGCGCCCGCGTCGCGGGGCCAACAATCGTCGCGGGCGGCCCAGCGGGTCCCTGAGCGCCGGTGGCTGTTGCCCTTCCCCGTCATCCAGGCTGCAGGGGCCGGGCCAAACTAATACGCTGCAGGGAGGCAGGATGGGCTGGGTTGGTCTTTAAGGTAACCCCGAGGTCGTGACTTCAATCTCGAGTACGTCCGGGTATCATGGTCGTCCTAACTTCTTGCTCTCTGAGGTCGAGTTATGGTACGGTTAACCCAGAAGCATGGGCTCCCTGGGGAAAGAGTCCTTGCTTGGGGCATTGTCAGGTCCCCAGGTCCTAGAATATCTGGTACAGGGACAACTGTGGCCAAAGTTTATCGAATAAAAGAGTCACAGAGACCCATCTTCAGGTCTTGTCCCCACCCCTTCACTAGTGTATTCATATTTTACTTTTCTGAATCTCAATCCCCTATCCCTAAAATTGAAATAGTAATAATAGCAAATTCAAAGGCTGTCCCCTCCCACTCTTTTTTTTTTTTTATTGAGGGTGAAAGTGAGGAAAAATTATGTTAAACGCTTTTCATAATGCCTGACACATAAATGCCAATTAAATGGTAGTATAAATGTATGTCTATAATGAGTGTGTAGAAAAAAAACACAGCAATTAAAATAATTTTGAATCCATTAAAAACACTGAAATATCAGAGACTCTGAATGTAGCTCAGTGGGTAGAATGTCTGCCTAGCATGCATGAAACCCTGAATTACTTCCCAGCACTGAATAAACTAGAAGTGATGGTGCTGAGGGAGGGAAGGAGGGAGGGAGGGAGACTGTCCTTCTGAGGTGATAAAAAGTCTTAAGGTAGATCCCACTGAACTGTATACTTCCTCAAAATGGATATTTAACTTTATGTTATGTGAACTGTATTTCAATGTGAAAAATGAACTGGATAAAAAAAATCAATTTAGAGATGACTATAATAGCTGATGAACAAGATTATTGTAAATCACTGAAAAGAGTTTGAGGTTTGAATGTCAAGACATTTTGGCTGCAGAATCCTTTCTGAGGCTTAGCACTACTGACACTGGAATCAGATGTTTCTGTTGTGCTAAGGGACTGTCTTAGTCATGATAAAAAAAAAAAAATCTGGAATTATTCCTGGCCTCTACCCATCAGCACAAATCCCCTTTCTTCTGAGCTAGGCAACCAAAACTATCCCCAGAGATGGCTGAAGTACTCCTTGAAGTACCAATGAAGAACCTGTCAGACCAAGTGCCTCATTTCTCTGTGCCTGAGTTTCTGTAAGCACTAGCTTGTCCATCTATAAAATACAGATTGGTTAATTTTATGGTAAGGCCGTCTTATTTACAAAAGGATTTTGGCCTCTCCATGTCCACAAGAGAATACACTGTGCAGGCCAGGCAGTAAAGGGCTAATTAGTTCTGTATATGCTCAAAGAATTACAAGCAACTTCATTTAATTATTAAGTAGCCAATCAGGCAATCCCTGTAGTTGATTATTGTACTAATGAAATAATGTCTTCCAGTTCAAAAGCTGTCGTGGTGTTCTTCAGCCAGCTGACAGAGCTGGCAGGATTTCCAGACTCTCACCGGGAACTGAGGGAAAAGAGAGATGAATCCATTTCAACTTTCACCCTCTTTGTATTAAAATATAAAAAAGTTTCTGAATTCCCAATTGTAGAAAACTCCAGCCAACAATAGCAGAGCACACTTCTTTTCAAGTAGACATGGAATATTACCAAGGGTAACAATAGGGCCGTCAAGATGGCTCAGTGGGTAAAGGCACTTGTTGCCAAGCCTGATGACCTGAGTTCAATCCCTGGGACCCCCATGGTAGGAGGAGAACCTCCCCATGTATGCTGTAACACATGCACACACTAAGTAAACAAATAAATTTAATAAAAAAAGTTTTAAGAGTGACAATATTCTGGGCCATAAAAACAAATCTCAGCCGGGCGTGGTAGCGCACGCCTTTAATCCTGCAGAGGCAGGTGGATCTTTGTGAGTTCAAGGCCAGCTTGGTCTACAGAGTGAGTTACAGGACAGCTGGGGCTACAGAAAGACCCTGTCTCAAAAAGACAAAAAAAAATCTCAGTAAGTTTAAAAGGGTACAGTCATACATCTTACTGATCAAAAGTGGAAATTAGAATTCATTAATAAAAAGTTCTTTGGATGCCTCGATTTAATTGATAGGTTATTAATATAAAAAACATAAGGATTATTTTCCTCATTTTTAGCATATATGCTAGAGGTTAAACACTGCTACAAGCAATGGGGGGTGGGCTGTTTTGAGATAAGATCTCACTATGTGGCCAAGGCATAAATCGATCTTTTTTTAAAATTTTTTTATTTATTTTCATATGTGTATGAATGTATTGTCTGCATGTAGGTTGGTGCACCCGTGTCGTGCAATGCCGCGGAGGTCAGAAGAGGGCGCCAGGTTCTCCTGGAACTGGAGTTAAAGACGGTTCTCAGCTGCCATGTGGGTGCTGGGGATTGAACCCAGGTCCTCTGCAAAAGCACTCTTAACTGCTAGGCTATCTCTCCAGCCCCATAAATCGATCTTTAAAAGGAGTAAAAAATGAGGGATATGGGAGGCTTCACTCAAATTTCATCAGCTTTGAGAGAAAGTAATCAGCATATGGAAAAGCATGCCAGGGTGTGGTTAGCACATGCCTTTAATCCCAGCACTCCAGAGGCAGGCGGGTCTCAATGTGTTTAAGGCCAGTCAGTCAGGTCTGTATAGGGAGTTCAAGGCCAGGTGGACCTGCTGGGAAGACCCTGTTCTCAAGAAGATAAAAACACAGCCTGTGATGAGGATGTTTCCCAACCATGAGATGACTCCACAGAAAAAAAAGACCAAAACAGAAAAAGCATTCAACTTTATTAGCTATTACAGAGTATTGCAAATGCATTGCTGCAGACACAGATGAACATGTTTCTTTTTTTCACACTGTGAAAATTTATTGAGTAACAATGAATACACAAGCTACTCAATTTTGCTGGCTATTAAAGTGAAATCAAAGTACTACTGATTTCACTTAACAGTATAGCCACTGACCATGGATTTATTATAATTTTAATTATTAATATTAATACTCATATTACACATTATACGTCACATAGTGATATCTAAGTTACAGAAATGGCTATTAAGGGGTTAAAGTGGTAATAAGGTTCAAAAACAGGCCTAACTGAAGCCAGAAGTAGGGAACTTACAGTCACTGCAAGTGGTGGGACAAGGCATTAGTGAACCTAGTCACAGAGCTGCCTCAAAGCAGAGAACCAGGTCCAGAGTCTGCAGAATTCATGGCTGTGCCAAGCAAGAGGATCTGTGATCATGCTTAACTCAAGTGCCAGAAACAGAAGCAAGCATACCCAAGGTAGTGGTCTCAGCATGAGTTGTCTCTTTACATGACCAGGTGTAGGTGCTGCATCATTTATTGCTCTGCTATATTCAAGAAGTTCACAGGCTTGACTTTTTTGTTTTCTTGTGGGAGAAGGTGATATGGGGGGGGGGGTCCCACACCAGACAGGGTCTTGTTACACCCCTATGACCATGTATTTCCTAACTTTACTTAACAATTTAGTTCATAGCTGGTATTTTATTTGCATAAGTTATTTATCAGCTTGTGCCACATGGTTCATGCTAGACAGATGGTGTCTGTTTTAATTCCACAAACAAGACACAGAGTCATTTCTCCCTCAAATTTGCATTCAAAAAACAACCAACCACTGTTTTGTAAAATGCAGTAACTCAGGTTAAGGAGCAGCCAGAAAGACACTGGGGAGGAGGGAGGGTGAGGCTGGGGAGCTGCGGAGGGGGGATGACTTGGAACAAAGACTACAATGGGGAGGAGGAGGGAAGGGGAGGAGGAGGGAAGGGGAAGGGAGGGGGGGGAAGGAGAGGGAAGGGAGGAAAGGAGGGGGAGGGGAGGAGAGAGGAGAGGGGAAGGGGAAGCAGAGGGAAGAGGGGAGGGAGGAAGGGAGGGAAGGAGGGGAGGGAGGGGGAGGATACAAAAGTACTAGAGATAAAATTAAGAGAATTAAGTCACGCCTTTAATCCTAGCACTCAGGAGGCAGAGGCAGGCGGATCTTTGTGAGTTCAAGGCCAGCCTGGTCTACAGAGTGAGTTCCAGGACAGCTGGAGCTACAGGGAGACCCTGTCTCGAAAATACAATAAATAAATAAATAAATTAATTAATTAATTAATTAATTAAAAAGCAGCTCTGGATACCCATAAGGCTATTATTAAATGAAAATCCCAGTGTCAGGGTGACCACCTCCCTGTGACTTGTTGGTCAGCAATGCCCCATAATACAGGCTAGTGTCTTAGTGTCACTCCTGTGCTGAAGACATCACTCACTTTGATGCAGGACATAGGAAATCAGGCTGGGACTGAACTAGAAACCCTCCCAGCTGACTAGCCTTCAGAGCCAGGAGGTGGTATGCAAATGGCTGAAGTAGAATTGTCACCAACAGTCTTACTCAGTTCTAGAATCTCCACACTATCCTATGAACCTGCCAGGCAAGATGTTCTAACGACAACAGGTGTGTGACCAATCAGGGTTATACAGTGAGGCCCAGTCTCAAAAATAAAAACTAGTAGTCTCTGGCTAAAGGGACGGCTCATACAGTTCCGAGCACCTACTACTCTTCCAGAGGAGGACCTAGGTTCAATCCCAGTAATGGCTTCAGGTAGGCCAAAATTGCTTGTAACTCCAGCTCTTGGAAGCTCTGACACCTCTGACTTCCATTAGCACCTCACATGCACATAAACGCGCTCTCCCCCGCAATAGTTGAAAAATAAATCTTTTTAAAAAGAAAGCACCTGGGGCTGGAGAGATGGCTCAGCAGTTAAGAGCCCTGACTGCTCTTGTAGAGGACCTGGGTTTGATTCCCAGCACCCACATGGTGGCTAAGAACCATCTTTAAGCTGAACCATCTTTAAGCTGGGTGTGATGGTGCATGCCTTTAATACCAGCACTCCAGAGGCAGAGGCAGGTGAAGCTCTGTGAGTTCAAGGCCAGCCTGATCTACATGGTGAGTCCCAGGCCAGCTAGGGCTATAGGGATACACTGTCTCAAATAAATAAATAAATAAATAAATAAATATTGAAATTAAAAATTAAAATAATCTGTAGAGAAACCAACAGTCCTAAGATAAGGCAATTGCTCCCCAACATCATAGAAGACAAATGAGTATTCATGAGGGAACAAAATTTGAAAAGCTAGTTTTTCTTTTTTTTTTTTTTTTCAACATTAATTGCTGTTTTGGGGAGAGAAACATATTCTTACATTCATAGTTTAATAGCACTAATTTTTCACAGAGTCTACAGCAGAAATCCCACACGGAAGATCCACAGATGCCACTGACGGTGGGTTACAGGCTTGGGCCTTCTTTCATGTTCCTAATGGTCTACAGGATTCCAGCAGCCATGAAAGGGCTTGGAAGAAGGTAGCTGAACTCAGGTCTAGGTGGTCAACGAGCAGGAGCCAGGGGAGCCCTTCCGATAGATCGGGGTGTCCTAGCTCCCCTTCGTCAGGTTACATACATATGGAGGTCAGAAGTCAACCTCAGAGATGTTCCTCAGGTTCCATCCACCTTTTATCTTGAGGCAGGGTCTTGCCTGGAGCTTGCCAAGTAGGCTACCTGCTCAGTGAGCCCCGGGGATCCACTCCTCCACATCTCCAGTTGTGGGATTACCAGCACCATACCTGACTTTGTCATACATGGTCTAGGGCTGGAACTCCAGCCCTCCTGGGGCACTACGAGCACTCTGCCCACTGAACCATCTCCCCGGCTCCAGTATTTAGACTTTTTTTATTTTTTAAGGGATTTTCAGATCACATTGACGTTGCTCAGTTTGCCATACAACTAGGTAATTGGCACTAACATCCACAGATGAGGGATACCATTCCTCATTTGTTTTTCTGGGACTGTTACTTCATTCAGCATGTATCTTCTAGCTCCATCTATTTACCTGCAAAGTCATGATGTCATCTTTCTTTACTGCTGCATAGAACTCCATTGTGTAGATGTACCACATTTTCTCTATCCCCTCAGTTGAGGGGCACTTGGGTTGGTTCCAGCTCCTTGCTATTGTGAAGAGAGCTGCAATAAATATGGCTGTACATGTATCTCTGCGGTAAGATGAGTCTTGTGGGTACATGCCCAGGAGTGGTATGGCTGGGTCAGGTGGCAAGTTCATTCCAAGGGTTCTCCACACTGCTTTCCATAGTGGCTGAACGAGTATACAGTCCCACCAGCAGTGAATGAACACCCTTTTCCCTACAACCTCTCCAATACTTGGTATCATTTGTTTTCTTGATCCTAGCCAGTCTTATTGGAGTGAGATGATATCTTTTTTTTTTATGTGTATGAATGTACTGTCTGCATGTAGGTCTGTGCAGCCGTGTCCTGCAATGCCGCGCAGAGGTCAGAAGAGGGTGTCAGATTCCCCTGAAACTGGAGTTCTCCTGGAATTGGAGTAACAGACGGTTCTCAGCCGCCATGTAGGTGCTGGGGATCGAACCCAGGTCCTCTGCAAAAGCAGTCGGTTCTCTTAACCTCTAGGCTATCTCTCCAGACCTGTGAGATGATATCTTAAAGTGGTTTTAATTTGCATTTCCTTAATTATTAGCTACATTGAGCACTTTTTTTCTTGTTTTACTTATTTATTTATTTTTATGTGTATGAATGTACTGTCTGCATGTAGGTCTGTGCACCCGTGTCGTGCAATGCCGCGGAGGTCAGAAGAGGGTATCAGATTCCCCTGGAACTGGAGATCTCCTGGAATTGGAGTTACAGATGGTTCTCAGCCACCATGTGGGTGCTGGGGATCGAACCAGGGTTCTCTGCAAGAGCGATCAGTGCTCTTAACCACTAGGCCATCCCTCCAACCCCAGAATGGACATTTTTACTATATTTATTTTCTCACTCCATGAGCACGGGAGGTTTGACCATCTTCTGATGTCTTCTTCAATTTCCTTCTTCAGGGGTTTAAAATTTTTTTGTAGAGATCTTTGGTGTCTTTGGTTAGGTTTGTTCCTAGGTATTTTATTGTTTTTGAGGGAAAAGCTAGTTTTTCTTAAGGAACTCTTCAGCTCTGATGCCAAAATGCTAGTCACATAAGAACTATAATGAATTTTACTTTTTCTTGTTATAGTTATCTAGAGGTAAGAGCTTATTGTATGAGCATTTGGACCAAGTTTAGATCCTGAGCACCCATGTCAAGATGAGACGGGCAACTGGATGTCCACTTATGGCCTCCACACCAGCACACTAACCCCCAGAACATGTACACAACACACACACACACACACACACACACACACACACACACAAAAACCAGTTACCTACGCGGGGGAAAAGTAAAGAAATATAATTCTTCATCCTCTTAAACTTTCTCTAGAGTTCTCTTCCCTCTCCCCTCCTTTTTTTTTTTTTTTNAACGTTAGCATGGCTCTTTCATTCCTGCCACTGTCTTAGAGTTATGGCCAGTCAAATTTACAGTCCAAGAGAATGTTCCATGAGTCACATGGACATTAGCTTAATATTCTAAAAGGTTATCCTCTGATGCTATTTTCCTCTAACTTTTTCTCCTAATCAATCATCAATGTATCATTCCTGTGTAAAGTTGAAAAGTGAGGAAAGGCAAAAAAAACCATGACTTTAGTGTGACAATTTTTAGTAATATCGTACAATAAGTTAAACACTTTTTCTATCGACAATAGTACTGAACTGGAGACATGATTAATAACCACCCTGCTATAACATTGTAAGAAATGGAAAAGAAAGAAGCATCACAGGCCCCCCTGGCCCCACTCAGACACTAGCGACTGTTTTAAAACTATACTTTCCAAATGACTGATTAGTGCTGGCACACTTCCATCAGCGGCAGAGTCGAACCTCTTGTTTATACTGTGGGACTGTTCTCGATTACATAGACCAAAAGCAGGAAACCTGCCTACTGTGGGAGGCACCACCCTAGCAGAGATCTAGGACTGCATGAAGTGAGAAAGAGGGCTAGTGAGCTCGTGCATTCATTATTGTTCTCTGACTGAAGATGCGAAGTGACCAGTTGCTTCAAGCTCCTGTCAATCCTTGACTTCCCCACCATGTTGGACTATGAGTCAGAACCAATTCTCCCCATCTTGCTTTTGTCAGATTATTTATCACAGAAGTAGGAAAAAATCTTAAGCTCATAATCTTGAATCTTTAATAAGTACTTGCTCAATAATCGGATTAATTTTGCAGGGTTCATAAACTAATAATGTATTTAAGTATAATCTGAAAATATAAAACTAACAAGTATTAACTAATAAACTTCAAAAATTTAAAAGGCCAAAAAAACACTTAAGTGCGGAAAACTTTTCTCGGGTATCTAATAAAAGAACAGATATTCATGGGTCTCCTCTTAGATTCTGCGTAAAATACTTGGGAAGCAGTTAAGCTTTCCTCTACTACTGTCTACAGTTAACTGCATTATATATAGCAGAACTTGGGTTCTAATGTGGTTCTTTATAGCCTGAGGATGTGTTGTATTAAATCTGTGACAGGCACTCCCACATTCATGGATTCTGATCTGCTTCCAAGCATGCCTGAGAATGACAGACCTAAAAGGGGAGGAAACAAATTGGCTTCTGAAGAGTAACAGGCAAGAATTTATAGTGCTGCTTAATAAAGTAAAAATTCAAGGATGGAACAAGATGAGTATGGGCTTAATATACATTCTGATTGTTACTATTATTTAATACTTTTGAACATTTTTTAAAAATAGACTTTTAATCACTACGTTATTAAACAAGCTCATTGCATTTGCACACATTATCAAAAAATTTCTACAATTAAAGAGCTTGGGTGGTATATCTTTTGAAAATATGCAGCTGATTTTTCGAACATTTCTTGCGACTCTAAAAGCCAACACTTTTTCTTCATTCCATTAAGACATCACTCCAATGTCTGTTGCTCTTTCTCACCCTTACCGGAATCCACTAGAGAGGCTACTGTCTCGAACTTTCAAACAATCAGAACCATATACAATCTGCAGCCTTTCGTGATCTCTGTTTAATCACTATGCATGTTTCTAACATGCATATGTTAGCGTGGATCAGTTTCGTCATTCTTCATTTTTTTAGGTTTAAAAAGGACCTGTTGTTATATGCTATATTACAATAGTGCTTATCTACTCCAGTGGCAAGAAGATGGTATGTTTTGTTTCTTTTCTCTTGGAATGATTGGCTAGCTATTTGAACATTTTGAAGATTTAGGACATGGAACAAGTCATTTTGTTGTAAATGGTACTTGTATAAACCGAGCAAATCAGTGTCTATAAGCCTTTAACCAGAGTGTCTTGTATTTCTCTAAAGTAAATTTATCTTCCTTTCTTTTTTCTTTCTCATCTTTATACATGGCAAATGCATACTAAGAAGACATGTTGGTAACCTGCCAGTCACTTGTAGGCTTGGCTCTCACCTTATTTTCCTCTTTCCTTGTTTGAGAGAGTTCCAATTATTCCATAAAAGCAGCAATTGGTTTTGCATCTCTGGAATTTATTTGCTCTTCCCAATTTTTCTACAAAATTAAAACATTCAGTTTTATCTTTTAAAGGACTTATCAAACCATGAAATTATCCATATATAAAACGTTTTGTTAGTTATTGCATAAATCGTTTCTTTGTTGAAATTTCAAGATTTTTCAAGTTAAAATGTTACAAAAGTCATTAACCGGAGCCATGCCCTTAAACCAGCATTCAGTGATATCAGAGGCAGGTGGAAGTACTCTTGGCAAGGACTATAGCCTGGTCTACCACAGTTGAGCTCCATGGCCACCTGGGACTAAAAGGAATACCCTGTCTCACAAAAAACATTGAGAAATACAAAAATAGTTAACTCATACATGAAATACATTGTCTAATACAGATTGGAGTTGAAAACTTAAATTTCTGGGCTGGAGAGTATGGCCTAGTGGTTAAGAAACGCGACTGCTCTTACAGAAGGACCCAGTTCGATCCCCCAGACAAACCCACATGCCGATCGAGAGTCAGTCCGAAACTCTCAATTCCAGTGAGACTCTCCACTCCAGAGCGAATCGCAACACCCATCTTTCTGACCTCCAAGCAATGCATGACACGGGTGCACGACTTGCATGCAGACATTACATTATACACATACATAAATATAAATAATTAATAAAAAAAAAACTTCTCAAAGCATCTAACTGTATGATAGAAAAAGGTCTGTAATCAAATCCAACTGCATAACAGCAAGGGACAATCACTGAAGGCAAGTACAGAACAGGCCAATAGTTTACTAGGGACAAAGGCCGCTCATCAGAATCCTGGAACAGCGGGTGTCCACTTCCCAGTGAACCTACAAATCAGTAAGTATTACCAAGAGTCTTGTTTGTTTCTATCAGTTGCCAGTGGTTCTGTACTTATTGTATCGCTTAGTTGTTAGTGTCTCAACTTCACAAACCACACAAGCATAGCCTGGGTATTATCAGCTAGACTAGGCATGAACTGTAATGTGGAAGACACCACTGAAATCGGATGGCATGATTCCTGAGCGATTGAGGTTCCTAAGACCGCATAAAAGGACAAAAGCCTGCAGCTAGACACAAGGCTTACTCATTACTATTCTCTCCACTTCACAGATGCACCGGTGACTAGCTGGTTTCGGGATGCCTCCTTGCTATTCATGAACATCCCCAAACAAGCCCTGAGTGAAAGAACCTTTCTCCATTTACATGCTTTTATTCCAGTGGTATATTATCTCAGTCCACAGGTGTAAGAGATAACTTGATGATACTAGCCATATACTACGTTCTTGAGCTTCTTCTGTTGGTCCTGAATGGACACTTATAAGTTGTCTAGTGTGGTTTGGAAAATGGACATCTGGGTACCTCCTTGTTCCTCTCGGACACACATGTAATTGGTCTATCTTTTACCAACACAGTCTCCACTTTGACCTTGGTTAACATCAGACCGCTACTTTATATTGATACTTCTATCAGACAGTTCAACTTGTGTTAGGCCATCAATGTGTGTTTATGAGCAGCCCATCCTAATTAAAAGTAATCATTTCTTCTTCTTTTCTTTCTTGACCTATATGTAGTCAAGGTAGCCTCTTAATATTTCAATTTCGGCCCTGCCTCAGCCTCTATAAGTATGGGCCAGAGCACCCGGCAAAACAGATGCTGATACCAAAGGGAATCAAGAGTCAGACACTTCACCTTTATTGTGTTCTATGTTCATCACAGACATAGCTACATTCTGATCAGGTAACAAAAACCTTTGACTGAAGAAGCCTAGAATTTCATCTGTTTGAAAATCTTAAAAAATTTTAAGCTATGTTCCGAATTATATTCATAACTATCAAAATATATATCTTCACTGGATATTGTCACTCCTTCAGACGCATCTTATTTACCTTTGAGGAGTTATGAGTATATGCCTGGAAATGTACATTAAGTACATCATTCATTGTGTCCCCATGATGATCAGAAGAGAGTGCTTCAATTTTGCCTGAACTGAAGTTCATAGGATGGTGTTAAAAGCCGTCGTGTTTTTAGGAATGAACCCTGGCGCCCATCTCTGATAAGGGAGCATCAGCTGTTGAGGCCTTCTTAATGCTGAGCCAACACTCTCTTAGCCCTATTCCTTTTAAAAGATGGTGATTAAATCATTTTTCCAAAATGTATTCACTTATGAATGTTGCTAAGATACTAGAAAATAATTGTTAGCATCTATTTACAATTTTTTAATACAATATAAAAAGCCTCATTACTCTAACTTTATCTCAGATGAACACACAGCACTTCTGAAATACATCATTCAAAACCATTAGCAGCCATCTAGGTCTCTCATCTGATCGATGTTTACAGGGTGCTTCTTAGTGGTTTAGCGCTAGCCCACCTATACCTTTGGGGACTAAGTTTCTTAGATTGTTTTGTTGTTATAATTGATCCATAAACTCATTGGATCTAGTTAATGTTGATGATACCTACCAAGCAGAATTACATCCATCACTATAACTCACTAAATTTGCTTTCTTTTCCCAGGTTTTTATCGGCCATTCTATGTCATCATTTTCGAGGTCTTCCAATTCATCCACAGGTACTTTTACCTTTTAATTGCTAACATTTTATAATTATCATTCAGTCTACTTCTGATTATAACAAAGTCTATTTGGGGCAGTGCATCACTAGAGTATAAAATTGAAAATTTATTTTCTTGCCATCCTAATAGGAAACAAGTACGTTTTAATCTTTCACTACAGTACACCAATCTCATTAGTCCTTACTTTTAATTGTTGAGAGTTTTCTTGTAAATTAAAAAAGGCGACTGTCAACTGGCACGCAGAATATTGGTCTTAATAATGTTTCAATCTAATAAAGCTGATCTTCAACCCAACTATTACAAACCAGCCTTTTCCTTCTTCTCCTAAAAAATAATTTCAGTTGGCTGAAAAAGGATCAACATTCTTTCAAAATGGTATCACAGTTCTATCAAATAACATTTTATTCTTTCTGAACACTGTTTAAACATGTATTACATGCTTCTCAAATTACCAAATTTATAATTGTCGAAAGGAATCAATTTTTGCAACAATTATCACAGGTACAGCCTGCACTGGTACATTGTTTAAAAACCTACCGGTAAACTTGTTTGCTTTATTAGAAAACCTAACACAACCCAAACCATAACTACACCAACCCACCCAGCCAATCCAAACCACAAAGAGACATATGTATAGTAGTAAACTCCAATGCAAGATTTAAATGAAAGCATACCCTTGTTCTTTTCATTAATGATAAAATTAACAGCGGATTACGCTTATCCCAGCTCTTCTGCAGTGTTAGGGCATAGGCTGACAGTCTACTTCCCAGACTTTTCATACCTTCCTTTGACCATCTGAAATAAAGGAGAAAGATTTCATGTCGCATTTCCTTCGGCAAAGAATATTTTGTGGAATACCATAACATCAACATAGTAGGTTCATACTCTTGTATATATGTTAAAGAATCTGCTTTCTTTTTTTGTCCTTAGAGAGAAGCATCATCCTATAGGCCCCCAGCTAAGCCTGGAAACTTGCTAAGTGACTAGGCTTGGCCTTGATGTTATCAGATAATTCTGCCTGCCATCTTGCCTCTCCCAGTACTGGGGATTAAAGCATTAGCTACCATGCTGCATTACATTTTATCTTTCTGAGTATTTAAAAAAAATATAATTTATTTTTTAATGTAATGAGTGAGGTCTGCCTATGTGCATAAGTGCCACCTTGTGCTTGTGCAACCTGTCCTGTGAGGTCAGGAATGTGTTTAAACCGGAACTGGAGTCTAGTTCGATAGTGTTAGTGCCATCGTGAGGTGCTGGGGAATTTACACCTGTTCCCTTTGGAATGAGTGAATTCAGCTACTCATTACTGACTGAGCCATCTTTCTAGCTCCTGAATCTGTTACTTTCAAAACTCAGTTTTAATCCTTCACATTCAAACAAGATTCTTTCCAATTTTTCCCTGGCTATTTAAGCTTCCCCCTCACTACCATCTAATAGCTAAATGAATTCTCTTTTCAGTAACACTTGGAGGTTTTAATCCCAACTTCCCTAACTTCTCCCAGCCAACCCCTCTTGGCCCGTCACAAGGCAAACACCAATCCTATCTTTGATCCTTCTTTCTCTGGTTTCATGTGCTGATGTAGCATTCCTTGTCTAGTGTAAGGCTGACCATCCATCTTCTAGCTATACTGTCAAGGTCTCTTACCCCTGTCATTATACTACAGAAGATCATGAAAGAAGTTTCTCCGGGATTGTAACAACTTTAGTCACCGCATAATGCATATCTGGCATTTTTTCTAGGCCAGTCTAGCAGTCTACTCTTTTATCATTTCCTCATCATCTGCCTATGTATTTGGCTAATTTTCTGGTATTTTACCACACTAACAAATACTGAAACAACTTGTAACAGTTAGCCAGTATCTTCTGATTTTGTATTCCATAATTCAGCTGAAATGGATATTTCGACCTTCACATGTGACTTTCATTATCATTCCACTCTTTCTTCTTTCTTCCTCTCATCCATTGTCCTTAATTTTTTCCAGTATGGGACTCCTTTAAAAAAAAAAAAAAATTCCTTGGTAATAAGTACTTGGTGGCAATTGATGACATGCACCTGTGCGATTTCAATGCCACACTGGTTTGAAGACGGCACGGATCCTAGGAACATGAGTTGTGGAGTTGTGAAGCTGTCATGATTGGGTGCTGGGAATAGAACCTCAGGTCTCTTCAAGAAACAGAGGAGTGCTTGGCCATCTCTCCAACCTTGGGAGATCTCCTTCTTT
This sequence comes from Rhizomys pruinosus, assembly GCA_009823505.1. Classification (NCBI taxonomy): domain Eukaryota; kingdom Metazoa; phylum Chordata; class Mammalia; order Rodentia; family Spalacidae; genus Rhizomys; species Rhizomys pruinosus. The sequence continues at coordinate 301,611 of VZQC01009735.1, forward strand.
TATATATTAATCTATATATGATATGTAAATTATTATAACCCCTCAAGTCTCATCTTTGGTACTTCACTGGAATAGTTCTCAAGTTCAGATTTTTACTTCTATGCCGATTGAACCTTCACACTTTTTCTTTTATCTTTGATAACTCTTATCTCGTATCTTTCTTCGCTATGTGAAGTAACTTATAAGGACCTCAAATACAACATATCTGAAAAATCTGTTCATTCAGTTCAAGACAAAAAGCTGGCATAATTACCCTAGATTCCGTTCCCCTCACCTAACACAAACATGGGAGTCCTGCTCATTCTCCTTCTCTTGTCACCACTGTCCTACCTCTAGCTCAAGCTAAGCCTCTCCAACTCTGAGACAAGAAAATATCTTTGCCTTTTTAGGTTTTATTAGATTGGGAATTAAGGCACAAGCAGATTTAGTACTACATTTAGGGGTCGCGACAACAAGAAATAAGTCTCTGGTTAGAAATCTCTGAACACTAGAAGATGGCTAACTGTTAGTATGTGCAGAGAAACAGCTTAAAATGGCTGCCTCAATTCTTTACCATACAGATATGGTCGATATTTGTTCTTCTTGTACACTATATAAAAACCGGAGTACATGCAAGTCTCTTATGTCTGGCTACTCTTCTACTTTCCAAGTCAATTACCTCAAAGCAAATGGACAGCATGCGTTGTGCACTTTTGCTTTTCCGGATGTGTGTAAATGTGGAAGACAAGATAAAGAATAAAGATACATCTTCCTTTAGTCTTTCCTACCGAATATGCTAATCATTTCACCGGTATTCGCCAATATAAACTGAGGCTAATCACAGATGCTTCATATATTCCAGACACATTTCTACATCACTAAATACCGAGAGAAGACCAAAACCTGGCTCAGGAGCCAAAAAGAACTATATGGTGGAAATTAACGCACAAGGAATAGTAAGGACTCTGTCGAATGATGGCTACGATTGCAGTCAAAGACGGACCACTGAGTCCTGAACAGAAGAAGCCGGATCGATCCGGCACCCGACCAGGACACTATGAAAGCGTCATACTGCTCACCAGGAAAAGCCGGACCAGGCCATCTGGAGCATGACCATCGAGCATCACGGACACGGGCACAAACCTACAATGTCAGGGGACAGACAGCATACACGTAAAAAAATAATAAATGACAAAGAATTATGAAAAAAAAGAGACTGAGGAATACCGCCCGACGACCACGTCGCCACTGGTCTCTAAGCATAGAACACATACAATACCATACACACACTGCCAACTAAACGTCGAAGGGAATCTCGTACTCTGCTGCCCCAGAAATGGAGCTGACCACGGGGGAGAATGAACTCCTACCGAAGTAATCTCAAAAACCTCATGATAGCTAAAATCGCAACAAACGCGCACATGGCGGGCGGCAGAGAGAACCGTCTAAACTCCAATTCCAGGCAAAGAGAAACTCCAGTTCCAGGGGAAATCCGACACCCTCTTCTGAACCTGATCCGCTTGGTCAAAATCTGCCCGCGCGGCATTGCAGTCGTCACGGGGTTGAAGCCACAATGGCATGCAGACCATACAGTTCATACCACATACAGAAAGATAATAAAAAAAATTAAAAAAAAAATTTTAAAGGTGATTTCTTAAAAAACAAAAAAAAAAAAAATAAAAAAAAGAATAAAAAAATAGAGAGGACAGATTAAAAGAAGTAGCCGAGAGAAGCGGGCGTGGCGGGTGGCGCACGCTCTTTTACTCCTAGCCATCTTGGGAGCAGATGGCAGGTTGATTCCTTTTTGAGTTCAATCAAGGCGCAGCACTGGTTACATACGTGGTTTTTTCAAGGACAGCTGCGGGGCTACAGGGAGACCCTGTCCGAAAAAAGACCAAAAAAATAAATAAATCACTTCCCAGCAATCGCATTACCCACTGAGGTTCCATAGGAGAAGAACCCTGTGATCAGCCAGCTATGCCGAGGGAGCATGAGCTCCAGGTCCTGGAACAGCTCGCTCATAACTGTTTCTCTCTGAATTTGTCATCATTCTCTCCTATAACCTGGTTTGCAAATAATAAAGTTCTTATACTGTTAGTATTGCTATCCCCACACTAACTCCCCAGAGAAACAATAAAATAACAACTTGATCACAAACATCAACAACTAAAAATGGCAAGAGCAAACAGAAACTAGGCCAACTTTTTAAAAATTGAACCTTTACTAGCCAGGTGTGGTGGCGCACACCTTTAATCCTAGCACTTGGGAGGCAGAGGCAGGCGGATCTCTGTGAGTTCAAGGCCAGCCTGGTCTACAGAGCAAGTTCCAGGACAGCTGGGGCTACAGGGAGACCCTGTCTCGAAAAGACAAAAAAAAAAAAACAACAAAAAAAAAAAAGTTGAACCTTTACTTCAAAAGCTGCATATTGAAGAAATCTGAGTTTAGGCATGAGTAACAAGGATGGAGCCCATCACTGAGCTGGGAAACCTAGGGTAAGGCATGATGGTGAATGTCTATTGTATATATTCCCAAGAGGCAGGAGGAATGGAAGTTCAAAGTCATCCTAGGCTACATAATCTGAGACAAGCTTGAGCTCTATTCAACCCTATCTAAAATAACAATAAAGAAGGGGCCAGCAAAATGACTGAGCAGGTAAAGGTGCTTGCAACCAAGCCTGATGACTTGAGTTCAATCCACATGGTAGAAAGAGAAAGCCCACTCCCACAAATTATCCTCCAACCTCCATACATGCACCATGACACAAGTGCCCCCCACTACCAATAAGTAAGTAAAACGTAATAAAATTTTGAGGTAGAGGGGCTGAAAGATGGTTGAGCAGCTGAACACATACTACTCTTGCAGAGGACAGAGTTCAGTCCCCGGCATCCATGATGCATGGCTCAACACCTTCTACCCCCAGCTCCAGTGGATCCAATGCCTACTTCTGGCCTGAGGTCACCTTACAGGCACACACAGATATACCAATTAAAAACAAAATAAATCTTAAAAAAACAGGCTAGAGTACAAATTAGCTATCTGGGAAAGTTAGGAGGTCCTTTCTGAACTTTCCTGTCTAAAATCTAGTATTACATGAAGTAACATAAAGCTACTAAATTGCCTTGTTTGCTATTAAGAATTAGCTCCTAAAATGTCCTCTTGTTTCACACTTGTTGCACTATAGCAAAGCTTTTAAAAGTATAAACCAGATCTTCTCTAGAAAAGATGGGGGCTAGAGAGATGGCCTAGCGGTTAAGAGTGCCGACCGCTCTTACAGAGGACCCGGGTTCAATCCCCAGCACCCACATGGCGGCCTAGAACTGTCTGAAACTCCAATTCCAGGAGAACTCCAGTTCCAGGGGAATCCGACATCCTCTTCTGACCTCCGCGGCATTGCACGACAGGGGTGCACAAACTTGCATGCAGACAGTACATGCCTACACATACAGAAGTAAATAAAATAAAATAAAATAAATTAATAAAAAAGATGGGGAACACTGTGGTAGCTAATGAATTTACTTATACAAAGGTGGCAGTAGCTCAGGGGAAGAGGAACTGTCTGTTTACTCCTTGTTCTTGGCTGTATCTGATGACTAGTGGTTAAAAGCAATTGTTGCTCTTGCAGAAAACTTGGATTCTGTTCCCAGCACCAAATAGCTAGTAACAACCATCTGTAACTTCAATTTCAGGGGAATCTGACACCTAATGGCCTCTTCCGGCACTGGATAACATGGGTGCGCTTACATACATGTAGGCATAACACTCATACACATTAAATGGGTTTTTAAAAAATAATAAAGAAAACCAAAGATTCTTAAAAAGGGGGAGAGTTAAGGCCGGGTGCAGTGGCGCATGCCTTTAATCCTAGCACTCGGGAGGCAGAGGCAGGTGGATCTTTGTGAGTTCAAGGCCAGCTTGGTCTACAGAACGAGTTCCAGGACAGCTGGGGCTACCTGGAGACCCTGTCTCGAAAAGACCAAAAAAAAAAAAAGTAAACTGGAACCAGGTGTGGTAGCACATGCCTTCAATCCCAGCAGGTGCATCTCATGATGAGGGAGGCCAGGTCTCTACACAGCAAGTTCCAGGCCAGCTGGGGCTATAGGGAAACACTATCTCCAAAACAAAAACAAATGGTGGTTGGTGTAACTGCAGCCCCATGGTTGCTCTATTTTCTCAATTTTTTTTTTTTAATGTTAAAAGTTGAAGGAGGAACACAGGGGGGGCTGGAGAGATGGCCTAGCGGTTAAGAGCACCCACTGCTCTTGCAGAGGACCTGGGTTCGCTCCCCAGCACCCACATGGTGGCTGAGAACCGTCTTTAACTCCAGTTCCAGGGGAAAAGGAGACCCTCTTCTGACCTCCGCAGCATTGCACAACACGGGTGCACAAACCTACACACAGACAGTACATTCATACACATAAAAAAATAAATAAAATTGGGGCTGGAGAGACGGCCTAGCGGTTAAGAGCGCCGACCGCTCTTGCAGAGGACCCGGGTTCGATCCCCAGCACCCACATGGCGGCTGAGAACCGTCTGAAACTCCAATTCCAGGAGAACTCCAGTTCCAGGGGAATCCGATGCCCTCTTCTGACTTCCGCGGCATTGCACGACACGGGTGCACAAACCTGCACGCAGACAATACATTCACACATACAGAAATAAATAAAATAAAAAAAAATAAAATAAAAAAAATAAATAAATAAAATTAAAAAAAATAAGGAACACAGGAAGATAGGTACAGTCTGCTGTTGACAACCACTCACACATGTTCTTCAGGTGTTCACAGGTTAGTAAACTACCAAGGCACATAGTTACTCCAGCAATCCCATCCCAGGAAAAGTAGACCTGGCTCAGCCCTAAGAAGTCTGGACTACAGAATCAAAACTAAAAGCTACCAGGGCTGAGATGGCCTAGCGGTTAAGAGCACCGACTGCTCTTGCAGAGGACCCGGGTTCGATCCCCAGCACCCACATGGCGGCTGAGAACCGTCTTTAACTCCAGTTCCAGGGGAATCCGACACCCTCTTCTGGCCTCCGAGGCATTGCATGACACGGGTGCACAGACTTACATGCAGACAATACATTCATACACATTAATTAATAAATAAATAAAATAAAATAAAACACTAAAAGCTACCACTGGGCATGGCAGAGTAGGCCTGTAGTCCCAGCACTTGGGAGGCAGAGGCAGGCAGATCTCTGTGAGTTCAAGGCCAGCCTGGTCTACATAGTGAATTCCAGGACAGCTGGGGCT
>VZQC01009735.1:313374-323762 GCA_009823505.1 Rhizomys pruinosus
TTTGCCTTTTTGAGACAGGGTCTCCCTGTAGCCCCAGCTGTCCTGGAACTCACTCTGTAGACCAGGCTGGCCTTGAACTCACAAAGATCCACCTGCCTCTGCCTCCCAAGTGCTAGGATTAAAGGCGTGCGCCACCACGCCCGGCTAAATTAATTAATTTTAAAAAAATCTCCTAACCCCTATCCCTTGATACTGTTGATATGACTAACATATAAATGTTTATGTTCCTCTTAGTAATTTTTATTACTAGTTACTCATTTTAATGTGTAATTCATAGCTCATACTCTTTATTTTTTGAGACAGGGTCTCCCTGTAGCCCCAGCTGGCCTGGAGCAGCTCACAGTATAGACCAGGCTGGCCTTGAACTCACAGAGATCTGCCTGCCTCTGTTTCCCAGTGCTAGAATTAAAGGCATGTGCCACCACACCCGGCTTAAAAAGCGATTCTTAGTCACTATGTGGGTGCTGGGAATCGAACCAAGGTCCTCTGCAAGAGCAGTGGTGCTCTTAACTACTGAGCCATCTCTCCAGCCCCAACAGCTCACACTCTTAATGAAGAGGCTGGATACAAAAAAACACCAGTGGTAGAATGCAAGGCTCTGCATACTAGTTCCACATCATCCTGAGTAGTGAGGAACTTCAGACACACACAACAACCAAAATCAGGAAGGAGACAGGAGGCAGGCAAAATTAGGAACTAAAAAGCAGGAATTTTAGCAAAGAATGGTAGACAGAGCAATCACTCTCTTGATCAGGCTGTTCCAACTATACAAACTATTCAAATAATTCCATGTGAACATTTCCAAGTATCTACTTAGGGTACCACTCTAGCCCCAGCCCCATTGTGACTGACCTCATCAGATTACTGAAAATCATGCTATCCTCCCTTACCTTACTTTATAAAGACTATTAGGTAAGGGGTAAGCTTTTTTTTTTTTTTTTTGGTCTTTCGAGAGAGGGTCTCTCTGTAGCCCCAGCTGTCCTGGAACTCACTCTGTAGACCAGGCTGGCCTTGAACTCACAAAGATCCGCCTGCCTCTGCCCCCCAAATGCTAGGATTAAAGGCGTGCGCCACCACGCCCAGCGGGTTAAGCTTTTTTTAAGGTAAGCTTTTTTTAAGGTTATCTTTGCTTCAAATCAGAACAAAACTAACCTAATTACTACAATATTTAACAAATAAAAGATATTTTGCTTAAATTAATAGTATACAATTGTTGATTCTATTATCATCTAATCTGGTCCAAAGGAGGCCAACTCTGGGCTTCCTTGGTAAATTCACTTCCATGTAAAGCACACAACAGGCCAAGTATCAGATGTCCCAAGTCTGTAATCCCAGCTACTAGGGGAGCTGAGGTAGGATGCAAAGCCTGCTTGGCTACATACTGAGTTCACCAACCAGGGGTACAGAATGAGGATGTGTTTTAAAAAAAAAAAAGGTGGGGGGCTGGGGGGCTGGAGAGATGGCTCAGAGGTTAAGAGCGCCAACTGCTCTTGCAGAGGACCCGGGTTCAATTCCCAGCACCCACATAGCAGCTAAGAACTGTCTTTAACTCCAATTCCAGTTCCAGGGGAATCCGACACCCTCTTCTGACCTCCGCAGCATTGCACGACACGGGTGCACCTACTTACATGCAGAGAGTACACTCATACACATAAAATAATAAAAAAAAATTTTAAAGCCAAAAAAGAAAAAACTAAAAAAAACAAGTGCTGGAAATGTGACTCAGTGATATACCACTTGCCTATCATGTTAAAATTCTAGATTCAATCCCCATTACCACCAATAAAACAAAATACATAGGTGTTTAATGATACCAATTATTGAATTCAATGTTTCTAACCTATTATTATTGTCCAACTATACCCTAGTCTGGTCTGAAAAAAATAAAAGTAACACAATCGATAGGATAGCACACCAGGAACATATTCAGTAATTTCTAAATATGTTAACATCAGATTTTACCCTGAGTGATAGGATACAATGTTAGCAGTCTTCCCTGTTGATTATGGGTTATTTTAATTCCTTTATATTCTGCTGAAGTTTAAGGGTTTTTTTTGTTGTTGTTGTTTTTCCTTTTTGAGACAGGGTCTTCCCTGTAGCCCCAGCTGACCTGGAACTCACTATGTAGACCAGGCTGGTCTTGAACTCACAGAGCTCCTCCCAAGAACTGGGATTAAAGGCATGTACCACTACACCCAGAAAAATTTTCAAGTTTTATGTAGCATTCATGTATTGTTTTTAAAACAATATTAATTAGCCGGCGTGGTACATACCTTTAATCCTAGCACTCGGGAAGCAGAGGCAGGCAGATCTTTGTGAGTTCAAGGCCAGCCTGGTCTACAGAGTGAGTTCCAGGACAGTTGGTGCTACAGGGAGACCCTGTCTCAAAAAGACAAAAAAAAATATATATATATATATATAAACTGAAAATAATTAGGCAAGTGTTCTATCCTGAGCTACATTGCCAGTGAAAAATAAGAATCTTGTCCAACTGAAAGCATTTCTGTACCCTCAGATTTGTCATGGTTATTATAGACCCTTATTTAGGGGGCAGCGAAACACAATTCTTAAAAAAAAAAAAAAAACACAAACCTTTTAACATATCTTAAAATGAAAAGGCAAAGGACTGGAAAGACTGCTCAGTGATACTGTTGTGCCTGCCTAACATGAACAAGACCTTGAGTTCCATCCTCAGCAATATACACACACAAACACACACACTCACACACCAAGTCAAGTATGTTGACTCTTCTAAAGAAACCCTGTATGTTTAAGGTTAATTAAAAGAGTACAAAAAAATTTTACATGCAAAAATAAAAACATCCCCACCTTCAGTTGGGTAAGTGGGAGGTCTTGAACTCTCATAGAACTGCAACATGAATCCTGGAGTCTTTTACCTATCTGAGAAGATTGTTTCCCTTTACATAAACAGAAGCCAAGTCCTTAAGGATTCTGCAGCCAAAATTTTCTAGGAACCCAAGGATTCAGCTTGGTAATCAACGGTAAGATGAGATCTTTTCCCCACAGCTGAAAACTGGCTTTAAAAAAAAAAAATCCTACCATGCAATATTGTTCTTAATCATCATTTCTATCTTTTGAAGTCACAGTAAATTAGGACTGCAAGGCCTTTCCATGGGACTACCACCTACATACAACTCAGCATCATAAAGCTGAACCAAAGGATAATTTCTCAAATCATCCCAGCAATAAACTCACACTTTTCAAATAACCTAAGAAAAACCAAAATAAATCTACTTACACAGAGAATCAAAAGTGATAGTGTCTCTGGGGAGTTCGGCATTGTTGATGAGTCAATTTGCTTAGAAAACTAGAATTTTAGATATTTCAATTTTTGATGACTACTCAAAACCCTAAGTTAAATACAGGAATTGCAGGAGGGGAAAGTCATTATCATCTGTTAGCCACTTACTTGACATCTCCAGGGGAAGAGTTGAAAAGAGGCGGGCAGTATAGAAAATATCCTCATGTTGGAATTAGAATGTTCATGTGTTGCCGGGCGTGGTGGCGCACGCCTTTAATCCTAGCACTTGGGAGGCAGAGGCAGGCGGATCTTTGTGAGTTCAAGGCCAGCCTGGTCGACAGAGTGAGTTCCAGGACAGCTGGGGCTACAGGGAGACCCTGTCTCAAAAAGACCAAAAAAAAAAAAAGAATGTTCATGTGTTGAATGTTTGTCAAGTAAACACTTGAACTGACAAAAATGTCTCTTCCAAGAATCAGATTGAATCAGATGGCTTGTGGGTAAGGGCCATTGGGGTGTGCCAAGCCTGACAACTTGAGTTAGATCCTTGTGAACCACACCACAGAAGGGAAGAACCAATTCCCTTAAGTTGTCCTCAGACCTCCGCAGGGGCCCAGGCACCCAGACCTCTATATGCACATACAAGCACACACACAATAAATAAATGTAAGATTTTAAACCACTAGAATCAAGAGACAGCCATTTCAAGTAGAGCTGATTGTTAGCCACGTAAACTCAATGATTTTCACTTCAAATTACAATGGTAAAAGTTTGATATCCTTAAACGGCTTACATTTCCTATAGAAATTAGGCCATGTAACACCTAGAAAACTCCTTTACTTAGGAGAGAAGACAAGTCAGACATTACTCTAACAAAATGGAGTAAAAGGCTTTGGGAAGATTGTGCACCCTTAAACTCATCACTTGTAATCCAGAAGGAAAAAGGGCTAGGGCCAAGTTTACCAGCACCCAAGATGGCACTGTCACTACCAACACCTTCCACAGCAGCCACCATTTTGAGCAGCAGGACTTAATTAAACTACTCAGGATCTCATACCAACGAAAAGGAAACACAGGACATCAGAATCATCATTAAGCATCTTCTTAGCTTCTAAGCTTCCTCAAATCTTTACTCTCTGTGGTGGGGTTCCATGACAAAACTCCATTACAAAATGCATGCTCGTTATATCCCCGTCTTCAAACTTCGCAAACAAACGCTGTGATGCCGCATGAAATGCTCAAGTTATTACATTTCCACATTTTCCTAAAACTTGGAGAAGCTCACGACCCTGTGGAGGCTACCACTTAATCACATTGTTTTAATCAGCTTAAGGAACCAAAGATCTCCAAAAGCCTAGAGTGGCCCTATTTTGTCAGTCTACGTTCTTCACTCTCCTAACCCAGTCCTTGTGATCTTCTTAGATTCCCGATTTTATTAACTCTGCAACAAGAACAAGTTCCCACGCTTCATTCATATGAGAGGCAAATGATATTTCGGCAAACACAACCGAATCTAAAAATAAAAGGTGAGCAAGAATCTCAAGGAGCCAAATTAAAAATCAACCCGAAAATGGCAGAAAAGATTCGTGGGGGTTGGGGAGGCAACCACAACGGTCAGGTCTTCCAAAAAAGTGTTTCGGTTTTTTTTTAATTTGTCTGATTTCAGCGGTAAACCCACCCACGGAAGTCAAAACAAAAACTGACCCACAGTGCCAAGTACCTCTGCCCCAGGGCAAAAGGTAAGTCACAGCAGACTACTCCCGCAGCAAAGAAAGCAACCCAACCTGCCAACCCATCAAATATTTCACACCTCCTTCCAAAAGTAATTTTTTAAAAAAGACCTAAGGATGCTGCTGCTGGTGTGGACCACCTTATGCATTCCGTTTCTCACACGGTGTGGACCACCTTATGCATTCCGTTTCTCACACTTCCGCCACCATCCTTGCCGCCCCTGGGGACCCTCGGATTTGGGTCCAGTTATCACAAAGCCTTGGGTGGTGAAAGCACCTTCCGCCCGGCCAGAAAGCCATCCCTTCCCCTCCACGCTCGCCCGGGGGGATAATGGTGGCGAAATCAACTCGGAGAAAGCTTCGCCCCCCCCCAATACAGAGGAGCTGGTCATAAAAGAAAAAACAAAAACAGGGACACCCAAACTTTCCCGAGCCGGGGTGCGCGCGGGGCGGTCCCGCCAGCCAAGCGCCCCGAGCCCAGGCCGCACCTACGCCCGGCCGAAGTTGACCCGGAGCGCCCGAGAGTTGCGGGGCCTCCGGCAAGTGGGCCGGAGTGCGGCGTCTCCGCCGCCCTGGCCCGCCGCCCACCGCGCGACCCGGTCCCCGCCCGAGCAGCCGCTCGCGCCTCAAAGGCGAAGTCCCGGGAGAGCCCCGGGTCCCCCTCCGACAAAAGCAGGCGCGACCCCCGCCTTCCGACGGCCGCCTCGCCGCCTGCTGCCCAGAGCGCGCGGGGCCCGAGGACCCGGCCGCCCCCCTCCCCGCCTCGCCCGCGCTCCGCGCCCCTGCCACCCGCCCGCCCGCCCGCCAGGACGCCCTGAGGAGAAAGGGCGCAGCGCGCCGGCCACTCACCTCGATCTCGAAGTCCGGCAGGCGGAACGCGGTGCGAAAGAGCGAGCAGAAGTGCGCGATGGCCGGCACTTCCCACCAGGAGCGGAGCTCGCCCAGCCCGGCCGCGCCGCCCTCCTCCGGGCACATCTCCCCGCCGCCGTGGCCCGCGCTGCTCGCGCGCGCTCGCTCCCTTCGCTCGGACTCGGGCGGCGGCGGCTGCGGGCAGCGCCTCGCTGCTCAGGCGGCGGCGGCGGCGGCGGCGGCGGCGGCGGCGGCGGCTCGGCGTGAGCTGAGGCTGAGGGCGCCGGGCGGGGGGCGGCGGCCGAGTCACTGAAGCGGCCGCAGCTCCGGCTGCCGGCGGGGTCCGCGCGCTCGCCCCATCCCGCCGCGGCCGAGCGGCCGCCCCCAGTCCCATACAATATACCCAACTCACCACTGGGGAAAACAGATGGGGCTGGGGGTGGGGAGGGGAGGGGGCCCGACAGAAGCCTGGGGGAGGGGCCGCCCACGAGGAGGGGGCGGGGCCGGGCCTCACCACAACAACAACCCCGCCCCCACCCCAGCCGGGACAGCTGCACCGCGAGGAGGGGGAGGGGAGCGGGGACGCGGCGCCCGGGAGCGGACGCGTGCGACTGTCCGGGGACCGGGTGCTCCGCCCTCCCCTGAGGCTGGTAGGGGCCGCGCTCTGCGTCCCGGCGCGTTCGGGACGGGGGAGTTGAGTGGCTTTTCGTGATGGGAACCTGGAAGGGTCTCTCCCACCCCCCACTTGGCTCCAGTGGTCGAGTCCTTTTAAAGGGCCCGCTGGGTGGTGCTTCCCGTAGGGGCTCCTAGGTAGCCCGCTGCACGTGCGGGAGTTGAGTGTTGTGGACGCGGGGGGCGGTGCGGGAGAGCGTGCGGGCTGGCTTGGCCACACTGCGAACGAACCGGAGGCCTGGGGAAGCGAGTGCTTTCCACCTGTTTCTGGAGCGTGTTTTTTATTCCATCTGAGAACGGTCCTTCCAGGAGCGCTCAAGTGGCTCCTTTCTCCAGGGAAAGAAGCTGGTGGGGCTGGTTAGGCTGGAAGCAAGCGGGAGTGGAGGGGAGAGTGTGGCGGGAAGGGTGGAGTAGGGGGAGGCACCAATCAGCAGCCTAGCGGGAAGAGTGATCCCCCACCCCACCCCAGGGAATGGACACGTGCAGCCGCCCTGGAGAAGACCGGCTTGGAGCCCTGGGACTGCCCTCGCCGGAGCAGAGCTGCCAGGGCTCACAATGTGGTTAGGAAGCTGGTGGGGGGATGGGGACAGGGCTACGGGACTCAGGGACTAGTGTCCGGGTGGGGGTGGAGACCTGCAACGCCCAGGCCGAGGGAATGTGCCCCGGGAGGAGGGTGCTGAGGCCTTGGGCTTTAGAAATGTTAACTGCCATGTAGGACGTTGGAATTCTGCGAAACCGGAAGGGGGAAATCACCCCCAAAAACAACCCAGAAGTTTTCGGAAAACTACATGGAAAGGCTCAACTGTTTGTCTTGGCCACCAGCGCACTTGGGTAATTTCGATAGCTTTCTGCTAGAGTCCGAGCCAGAGATCCTGGTTGGTTCTCTAGTCAACCTTTCTGGAAACCTGGCCTCTGACGTGCACCCAAAATTGGATACTTAAGGAGTGATAGGCTCGAGCTGGATAATAGCCAGCGAGAGTGAGGGATAGATATGGAGGTAAACTGCCTGGGTAATTTCTCCCCCACCTATTTCTAATCATACAACCTGTTTGTGTCCATAAAGCAGCATTTACAAACAACTACAACAACCAAATGATGTACTTAGGTAGGCCATGCTGACCTTGATCTCACAGAGATCCGCCTACCTCTTCCTCCAGAGTACTGGGATTAAAGGCGTCCGCCACCACGCCCCGAAACAATTAAAAAAAAATTTTTTTTTTGGTCTTTTTGAGACATGGTCTCCCTTTAGTCCCAGCTGCTTGGATCTTGCTGTGTAGACCAGACTGGCCTTGAACTCAGAGATCCGCCTGCCCTGCCTCCCAAGTGCTGGGCGTGCACCACCACGCCCTGCCCAAAATTCTTTTTTTTTTTTTCCAAAATTCTTAAACTACAGTCAAATGAGCCTTTTCAGAACCTACTAATCTTAAAATACTAAATCTTGGGGCTGGAGAGATGTCTCAATGGTTAGGAGCACTGACTGCTCATGCAGAGAACCTGGGTTCGATTCCCAGCACCCACATAGCAACTAACTTCAGTTCTGGAGGAATCTGACACCTTCTTCTGACTTGGTGGGCATTGCACGAGTTGGGTGCACTTACATGCAGGCAATATGTTCATACACAAAAAATAATAAAGTATTTTAATTTTTTTTTTTATTTCGTATGTGTATGAATGTACTGTCTGCATGCAGGTTTGTGCACCCGTGTCGTGCAATGCCGCGTAGGTCAGAAGAGGGTGTCAGATTCCCCTGGAATTGGAGTTTCAGACGGTTCTCGGCCGCCATGTGGGTGCTGGGGATCGAACCCGGGTCTTCTGCAAGAGCAGCCGGTGCTCTTAACCGCTAGGCCATCTCTCCAGCCCCTAAAGTATTTTTTTTTAATACTGAATTTGGGGCTGGAATGATGGCCTAGCGGACTGCTCTTGCAGAGGACCCGGGTTCGATCCCCAGCACCCACATGGCTGCTGAGAACCGTCTTTAACTCCAGTTCCAGGGAAATCCAACACCCTCTTCTGACCTCAAAGGCATTACATGACACAGGTGCACCAACCTACATGCAGACAGTACACTCATACACATAAATTAAAAAAAACCTGAATCTTCCTCTCACCCTGCCCACAATCCAGAAATAAAGGTGAGCACTATCTAAACCCTAAAGCTTCTGTTTTAATCTTTATAAAGCTGGGCCAGGCCAGGTGTGGTGGTGCACCCCTTTAATCCCAGTACTCAGGAGGCAGAGGCAGGTGGATCTCTGTGAGCTCAAGGCCAGCCTGGTCTACATAGTTCCAGGACAGCTTGAGCTAAGGGGAGACCCTTTCTCAAAAAGACTCTGCCAGATAGGATGCAAAACTGGTGGCAAGCCACCATGGAATTCACCACATCACCTGAACTGTTTTATGACTTTTGTTTTGAAACAGAGTCTCTGTCTCTGTTGCCCAGCTCTGCTTTGTGTCTTCATTTATTTCTTCAATAACGGTTTGGGGTAATATGCTTTTTTTTTTTTTGAAATGATTTCTTGAAACAGACTGGAGTATTTCTAATGGCCGTTACGCTCACCCAAAGACTCCCCTTGCAGACTGCTCTTCAACTACACTGCTGCCAAAAGTCCCAAAAGTCAACAAAGCTGTTTCCGAACTGGGGGTGCACCACTTCCACCCCTCAGAGACCCTCAGTACCTCCTCTGGCTGGATTTGCCTCTAGGCCCCTCTGCGCGTCAGCCCTGGATGACTATCCTTCTTGGAACTCTGGTCCCGTCCCTGCAGTCTGCCCTCCTTCCTCCTCTGCCTTTCCCTCTCAGTTCACCTCAACCTCAGCCCGAAGTCTGGATCCCATCCAGGCTCCAGGACCTAAAAAATTGAAAATGTCTTGGGTCTGACTAAATGTGGACCAGAGTTTTCTTCCATTTGGCTCTCCTGACCTCTTCCGTTTAGACTCCTGCTTCTTGGAATTGATGACTGGACCCTTTCCATGGCCTTGAATGTGTCTCTCCTTTCCCCTAGTGAGTACCTGCTTCAGACCTGTTTTCTGGACTCATTTCCAGCCTAATCTGGTATCTAGATTATAATGACCCCTGTACTGATAGTTGGACACTTGCCCTCTTTGATTTTTCCTTTTGTTTCTGAGTGGAAGGAACTGTACTCCTGCTTCATTCCACCCTGGCCCATTTACACCCTCTAATCACTAAAGGTAGAGTCTTCCTTACATATGGACACAGCTCACATTTTCTTGCCTCTTCCTGCTCTTGCTCTTTTTGTGAGTCAGTATCCTTAACCTCACATGACCTTGAAGGTACCTAGAAATCACCCCCCCCTCCCGTCTTCCCTGGGCATCACGGCGGTGCGTCAGGGATTGCCACGCAGCACGCAGGGTTTAAAGACGATGTCACTCCAAAGAGAACGCCTGGCGAGAGAAAAAGCTCCTATTCTCTATAACCTTTAGATACATCTTAATCTCCCTAAGTATGTTACTTACTTTTTTTTTTTTTTTTTGGTCTTTTTGAGACAGGGTCTCCCTGTAGCCCCAGCTGTTCTGGAACTCACTCTGTAGACCAGGCTGGCCTTGAACTCACAAAGATCCGCCTGCCTCTGCCTCCCAAGTGCTAGGATTAAAGGCATGTGCCACCATGCCCGGCTAGTATGTTACTTTAAAAAGATGGTTGGGGGGCTGGAGAGATGGCCTAGCGGTTAAGAGCGCCGACCGCTCTTGCAGAGGACCTGGGTTCGAGCCCCAGCACCCACATGGCGGCCGAGAACCGTCTGAAACTCCAGTTCCAGGGGAATCCGACACCCTCTTCTGACCTCCGCGGCATTGCACCCGCACAGACCTGCATGCAGACAGTACATTCATACACATACAGAAATAAATAAAATTAAAAAAAAAA
>VZQC01009735.1:324135-358612 GCA_009823505.1 Rhizomys pruinosus
GCTGGAGAGATGGCCTAGCGGTTAAGAGCACCGACTGCTCTTACAGAGGACCCGGGTTCGATCCCCAGCACCCACATGGCAGCCGAGAGCCGTCTGAAACTCCAATTCCAGGAGAACTCCAGCTCCAGGGGAATCCGAGACCCTCTTCTGACCTCCGCGGCGTTGCACGACACGGGTGCACAGACTTGCATGCAGGCAGTACATTCATACACATACAGAAATAAATAAAATTAATAAAAAAAAAATTTTAAAAAGAGTTAAGGATCACGCGTGGTGGTGCACTCGGGAGGCAGAGGCAGGCAGATCTTTGTGAGTTCAAGGCCAACCTGGTCTACAGAGCGAATTCCAGGACAGGTGGGGCTACAGGGAGACCCTGTTTGGAAAAGACCACAAAACAAAAAAAGTTAAGGTTCAGCCTGCACTACATACATAGTAAATGTAAGGCTAGCTTAGACTACACAGGACCCTATTTCCAAAACAAAACACACCTGGTAAGATGGTTCAGTGGGTAAAAGTGTTTGTCACCAATTCTCATGACCTGAGTTTAAGTTCTTAGAACACACAACACTGACTGTAGCAAGTTGTTATCTGGCTTCCACAGCTATGCCTTGGTGCACACCTGTGTACACGTGCATACACACCCATGTAATTTTGAAAAATTATGTGAATGAATATTGCCTGCATGAATGTAAGTGCACTTGTATCCTACAATGCCTTCAAAGGTCAGAAGAGGGTGTCAGATCCCCTGGAACTGGAGTCACTGGTGATCATTAGCCACCGTGTGGGTGCTGGCAATCAAACCTTGGTCCTCTGCAAGAGCAGCCCATACTCTTAGCTGCTGAGCCATCTCTCCAGCCCCAAATGTAATTTTTTTTAAGTATCCAGAGCTGTTCCTGGTGGTGCAAGCCTTTGCTCCCAGCATGAGAGAGGCAGACAAGACTCCTGAGTTCCAGGCAAGCTCGGACTTCAGGGAGACCTTGTCTCAAAAAGACAAAAAAAAAAAAAAAAACCAGCCTGGTCAACAAGGCCAGCCTGGTCTACACAGCAAGTTCCAGGCCACCTTGGACTTCAGGGAGACCCTATCTCAAAAAGACTAAATGAAAAGCACACACAAAACAATGGGCTGCTAAAATGGTTCAGTGAGTAAAGGCACTTGCCACTAAGCCTAACAATCAGAGTTCAATCCCTGGGACCCACATGGTAGAATAAAAAACTAATTCCTGCAAGTTGCCCTCTGACCACCACATTCATCTTACACACTCAAATCAGCGACTACCTTTGATCATGGAGAAAATTCCAACTCTAGTAGATGTTTATTGAAGACCTGCCAAATTTTGGCTTGCTGTTCCATCCAGCCTTAGTCAGCACTACCTCTCAGCCCAAGCCCACCAAGGATCCCTCTCCCCCTGACAAACAGGTTCAGTGGCCTGCAGGATCATCTTGCTTCCTCTTTTGATCCCGCCTTTCAGTTGCCTGGGGAAACTACCTACAACCAGTGACCAGCTAACCTCCAGCTCCTTCTGCCATCCTCTTCCTGCCAAGATGAACGTTTCCCTCTTTAAATAATGAAAAAAAGTAAACTGCCTTTTTTGAGTTTTTTTAATAAAAGGAAGCTAGAAAGTGGTAAAAGAGAACATCCAATACTGACCTCTGCACTACACATGCATACATGTGGGCACACTTGCATATGCATGTACATACATACACGCACAAAAATAAGGTCCATAGTATAGGGCTGTGGATAGAGCTCATTAGTGTTTATCTAGCATACAAGAAGCTCTGGGTTCAGTTTCCAGCATCTTGTAAACTGTCGTGGAGGTACAAGTCTATTAGCCCATAACCAGGTGGCAAATGCAGAAGGATCAGAAGTTCAAAGTCATCTTTGACTACATGGTAAGTTAGAGATTGGTCTGAAGTATGGGAAATCCCATCTCACAATTAAGAAAAAAAAATTGCTCAGACAAATAACAATTTTAAAATGTTAAAAGTCATACCGGGTGTGTGGCTGGCGCATGCCTTTAATCCCAGCACTTGGGAGACAGAGGCAGGTGGATTTCTGTGAGTTCAAGGCAAGCCTAGTCTACATAGAGAGTTCCAGGCCAGCTAAGGCTATAGGGAGACCCTGTCTCAAAGAGAACCAAAATTTTAAAAAAAAAATTTTTTGTTGTTTTTGGGGGTTTTTTTGGTCTTTTTGAGACAGGGTCTCCCTGTAGCACCAGCTGTCCTGGAACTCACCCTGTAGACCAGGCTGGCCTTGAACTGACAAAGATCCGCCTGCCTCTGCCTCCCAAGTGCTAGGATTAAAGGCATGCGCCACCACGCCTGGCTGACAATCATTCTTAATTCCAGTTCCAGGGGAATTTGAAGCTCTCGCTTCCATGGGCATTGCATGACACAGGTGCACTTACATATACACAGGTAATACATTCATATACATAAAGTTAATATTTTTTTTCGAGACAAGGTCTTCCTAGAGCCCCAGGTGTCCTGGAACTTACTATGTAACCAGGCTGCCCTTGAACTCACAGAGATCCACCTCCCTCTGCCTCCCAAGTGCTGGGATTAAAGGCATGCACCACCATGCCCAGCAATAAAATATCTTTTTAAAATAATAAAAATATATTTTAGTGGCTGAAGAGAGTGCTCAGCAGTTAAGAACATTGGATGCTCTTGCAGAAGACCAGGGGTTCAGTTCCCAGCAACCATGTGGCTGCTGACTTCTTTTTCTGGACTCCATGGGCATTGCACCTACATGGTATACTTGCATGAGACAAAACACTCATACATATCAAAATAAATCCTTATTTTTTTGAGACAGGGTCCCCCTGTAGCCCCAGCAAAAATAAATCTTTAAAAGGGGGGGGGCACTGGAGAGATGGCCTAGTGGTTAAGAGCACCGACTGCTCTTGCAGAGGACCGGGGTTCGATTTCTAGCACCCACATGGCCACTTGAGAACCGTCTTTAACTCCAGTTCCAGGGGAATCTGATGCCCTCATCTGACCTCCGAGGCATTGCATGACACAGGTGCACAAACCTACATGCTGACAGTACATTCATACACATAAAAAATAAATAAAATTTGCCGGGCATGGTGGCACACGCCTTTAATTTTAGCACTTGGGAGGCAGTGGCAGGCAGATCTTTGTGAGTTCAAGGCCAGCCTGGTCTACAGAGTGAGTTCCAGGACAGCTGGGGCTATAGGGAGACCCTGTCTCGAAAAGACCAAAAAAAAATAATAATAAATAAATAAATAAAAATAAAAGTAAATATAATTAAAAAAAAAAAAAGGATCTCTGTGAGTTCAAGGCCAACCTGGTCTACATATTGAGTTTCAGGCTAGCTGGGGCTACAGGGAGACCCTGTCAAAAAAAAAAAAAAAAAAAAAACCAGGGCTGACAGGGCTGGTGAGATGGTTCAGCAGTTAGGAGCACTGGCTGGTCGTGGTGGCGCATGCCTTTAATCCTAGCACTTGGGAGGCAGAGGCAGGTGGATCTTCATGAGTTCAAGGCCAGCCTAGTCTACAGAGTGAGTTCCAGGACAGCTGGGACTACAGGGAGACCCTGTCTCGAAAAGACAAAAAAAAAAAGAGGACCCAGGTCCAATTCACAGCACCCACATGGCAGCTAACAACTGTCAGTAACTCCAGTTCCAGAGGATCCAGTGCCCTTCTCTGGCCTCTGAGGGCATTTCAGGGCATGGGTCAATTATGTATATGCAAGCAATATACATTCCTAGACATAAAATTTTAAAAAGAAAATAAAAAGAACTGGGCATGGTGGTGCACGTCTTTAATCCCAGCACTTGGGAGACAGAGGCAGGTGAATCTCTGTGAATTCTAGCCAGCCTGGTCTACATATCAAGTTCTAGGCCGGGAAACCCCATCTCAAAAAGAAAAAACAGACCATGTTGATGCATGCCTTTAATTTCAGCACTCTGGAGGCCTGCCTCAGAGACCTCTGTGAGTTCAGGTCCACATAGTAAGTTCTAAGCCAGTAAGGGTTACACAGAGAGATTCCGTCTCAAAATAAATAACAACCAGAGCTTTTTTTTTTTTTTTAGAGCAGGGCCTTTGATTTCTGTGAATTGTGGTACCTGTCTCCATCCTTCCATATTGCAATAATAATAGCTGGCAAGGCTGCTTGAGACCAAGGTGGAAGAAGCGGCTCTGTAGCTTTGGCCTAAAGATTGATATTTGTGTTCTTTCACCTGCCACCCATGACATGCACACCATGATAACTGGAAAATGCAGGGGCCACGTGAGCCAGTGCCAAGGCCTCATTGGCAGACCCCCAACATACCTAGGAGGTGGGGGGTGTGGAGGGTGGGGGTGGTTATACTAGTGGCATGGGTCACCACAAGATCAATTTTGACAAATATCACCCAAGTTAGTTTGGGAGCATTGGTATGAAGCATTGTCACTTGACGAGGAACCAGAGCTTCTGCCCAGTCATCAACCTTGATAGACTGTGGATCTTGATCAGGGAGAAACATAACGGAATGCTGGCACAGACAAGGCTTAAGTGGCCTGCATCATTGATGAGTTCTGGATAAAGGAAAGCTCCCTAAGTGGCCTGTTATCGAGAAGCCCAAATTCCTCAGCAGAAGACTTAGAAGATTAAGGGTGCAGGCGAGGGCACATGTTTCCTGCTGGCCTGAAGCACATAGGATCATTAAATGCTAAAAATTCTTAGAAAACAAACTCTTCCTGACCCTGGCTGACAAAGGTTCCTGGTTCTCATCCTCCTCAGGTTCAGTTGTACACAGGCAGGCTGCTGATCTCCGAAGTCCTGTTTTCTGGGCTCAGACAGTTTGAACCAGAGCTGGGGCATATTCTGACAGGTAATTTTCATTTCTAAAATGTTTGCTGATTTTGACACTGCCAGAGAACAAATCCAGAGCCTCAGCCATACCTAGATAAGGGCTCTACCACTGAAGAGTATAGACTCCCTACCTACAAATACTGCCCAGAAATACTGTTTTCCTACCACACACAGTGATGAAAGAGAGTATTACAAAGGTTGGTAAACTTAGCACTCAGTGGGTGAGAATCAAAAAGGGATTGAGGAAGTCCTTTTCTACCATGTGCTCCTCTTTGATTTAGAACTAAAATCCTCATGGGATAGGCCAGGGTACAGCTCAGTAGTAGAGCGCTTGCCTGGCAAGCACAAAGCCCCGGATTCCACACCCCAGGACCACAAAAGAATAAAATAAAATCCTCATGAGATTTTGTGGCTTGATGAAGAGCTGTTAGGTTTTTCTTCTACAAACTGCATCTAAAGACCAGTGCTCTAGCTGCCCTGGGTTGTTTAGACCATGTTGATGGTCTCTGTTCCAAAATTCCTCCCTGAATTCCCAGAGTGTCCAGCCCCAGCCTATCTCATTGTGGCATCTCCCCTTGTTCTTGACACTAGGTCAAATAGCTTTGTAGCATCTCAATTCTCAATGCCATTCAGAAGCTGGTGAATCTTAATGAGTTCTCCCCTTAATCTCTTCTCAAAGGAGCTGTGATCCTTAATTTCTCTAACTTTCCTTTTAATTATTTTAGCTCCCGTGTCATTCCTCTGCTTCATTCAACATTGAAATATACATTTAGGTAGAAATTTCTATCTTTGGCAGAAACCTCAAGAGGTTTCTAATTCAATTGGTAACCTGATAAAATTATAAAGAGTACATTATAGTATTTATAGTATCCTATAAAGTTTGGGGTTTTTTTGTTTTTTGTTTTTTGTTTTTTTTTTGGTCTTTTTTGAGACAGGGTCTCCTTGTAGCCCCAGCTGTCCTGGAACTCACTTTGTAGACCAGGCTGGCCTTGAACTCACAAAGATCCGCCTGCCTCTGCCTCCCAAGTGCTAGGATTAAAGGTGTGCGCCACCACGCCCGGCAAAGTTTGTGTTTTTTATGTGTATGAGTGTACTGTCTGCAAGTAGGTTGGTGCACTCATGTCATGCAATGCCTCAGAGGTCAGAAGAGGGCATCTGATTCCCCTGGAACTGAAGTTAAAGACGGTTCTTAGCTGCCATGTGGGTGCTGGGAATCGAACCCAGGTCCTCTGCCAGAGCAGTCAGCACTCTTAACCGCTGCACCATCTTTCCAGCCCCTGTAACCTATAAAGTTTTATACTTAAAGTTTTAAAGGGGTGTTAGAGATAATCTAGTCCAGAGTTGGGGATATAGTTCATTTGGTAGACTGCTTACTTAATATGAACACAGCCCTGAATTCAATCCTTAGCAATGCTCAAATCAAACAAGGTGGTACATGCTTGTAATCCAGCAACCTGTCACGTTGAAGCAAACAGGTCACAAGTTCCAGACCAGTTTGGGTTAAGTAGTGTAGTGCGAAGGCAAAAATACATGAGTAAATCTGGTTTATTGGCTTCTTTTTTTTTTTTTTTTATGTGTATGATGTACTGTCGCATGCAGGTTTGTGCACCAACAGTTTAAACAGACACATAAAAAATAAAAAAAAAAAAAAAAAAATCCCCTGGAACTGGAGTAAAATGATTCCCATCGCAATGTGGGTGCTAGAATGGAACCCCGGGTCCTCTGTCAAGAGCAGTTGTCTGCTCTTAACCACTGGAGCCATCTCTCCAGCCCCTGAGATTTATTTTTATTTATGTTTACATAAGAACATAAGAGAGAGGGGCTGGAGAGATGGCCTAGCGGTTGGGAGCGCCGACCGCTCTTGCAGAGGAGCCGGGTTCGATCCCCAGCGCCCACATAGCGGCATAGAGCCGTCTGAAACTCCAATTCCAGGGGAACTCAGTTCCGGGGGAGTCTGAAACCCTCTTCTGACCTCCATGGCGTTGGCTGACGTGGGTGCACAGACTTGCAGGCGGACAGTACATGGGCAGACACATATAGAAATAAAAAAAAAAAAAAAAAAACATAAGAGAAGAGTGGGGCGTGGTCACCGCATTAATCCTAGAACGTCCGGAGGCAGAGGCAGCAGATCTTTGTGAGTCAAAAAAGGCCAGCCATGGGTCCGACAGAGTGAGTTTCAACGCTGGGATTAACAGGGAGACCCTGTCTCAAAAAAGACAAAAAAAAAAAAGAACATAGAGAGAGAGAGGAGAGAGAGAGAGGAGAGAGAGAGAGAGAAGAGGCATATGTGTGCAGGTGCCCACAGGGTCCAGGCAGGTATGAGCCACCCAGCATGGGTACTGAGAACTGCCCTCTGGAAGGGCAGCAAGCTCTGTAACTGCTGGACTCATCTCTCTAGCGTCCCTAAGTCTAAAATTGGTGAAAACTACATTTGATGATTCCAGGTTAAAACTGACTTACTGCTGGAAGGTGAGAGACACACCTTTAATCCCAGCACTCTGGAAAGCCAGAGGCAGGCAGATCTTCTGTGAGTTTCAAAGACAACCTGGGTCGCCCCCAGCTACAGCCACAGCCACAGAGTGAAACCCTGTCCCAAAGGAAAAACAAATAAAGAAGGATGATTTTATTTTTACTTGTGTATGTGTTTCTATGTGTGGGGTATGTGCTATAGACGTACAGGTGCCCTCCAGGCCAGAAGAGGGTGTCAGGTCTCCTTGAACTAGAGTTCCAGGTGATTATGAACTTCGTGATGTGACATCTGGAAAAAAAAATCTGCAAGAGCATGCACGTTCCCAACCCTGAATCATCTCTCTAGGCTAGCTTTCATTTCAATTTCAAATGTATGTATATGGGCTGCCCGGCGGGGCGTCGTATAACCGCACTTGCGCCCTACTTGTAGAGTGGCCTGGTCAGTTCTCCGACCTACGTGGTGGACTCACAACTATCCCTATCTCATTTCAGGGGATCCAATGCCCTCTTCCTGGCCTCTGGAATTGGCTTGCACATGATGCCCTTCCAATCCATATGCCCAACCTTTCATACTCCCCGTTCCAATAAATTACCTTCAACAAAAATTTTACTTCAATGTCCATGACGCGGTGCCCATCCAAGGCCAGAGATTTCAGATCCCCTGTAGCTGAAGTCATTGGTAGTTAGGAGCACCTTAACGATGGGTGCTGGGATTAGAACTCAGGTCCTCTGCAGGATCAATAAATGTTGGTAACTGCTGAAACTATGTCCTATCTTAAATTTTTATTGTTTAATGGTCACTGAGTTTATTTTTTAATTTAAATTTTTTTTTTTTTTTTTTTTTTTTCATTTTATTTATTGTGTGTAAGTGTACACATGCATGCAGTTGGATCTCCTGGAACTGCCTAAAACTGGAATTATAGACATTGGTTAACTTCTGTGTGGATCCGGGGAAACCAACCAGGGTCCTTCTATAAGAGCAGGAATACTCTTACCACTGAGTCATCTTTAGCCCATTTTTATTTATTTCATATTATTATGATTTTATTGAGACAGTGTCCTCCCTGTAGTACCAGCTGTCCTGGACTGGCCTAGGGTTCACCAGGCCTGTCCTCATGGTAACAGATATCAACATGCCCTCTGCCTCCTGGGAGTGCAGAAATTAGAGTTGTATGCCACCATCCCTGGCTCTTTCTTTTTGGAGTCAGGAAATCCCGTAGCCCAGCTGGTCTTGGACCACTAGGAGTGCCTGAAGATGAATTTGAACTCTTGATTCTTCCTGTCCCCAGTTCCTGGGTGCTAGGATTTAGTGACATGGACCCCTGATAACCTTATTTCCCATCTAGCACTCAGTAGTAGTGATTGAACCCTGGGTCTTGGGCATGCTAAAAAACTGGGCCTGCCGCTGAACGTTTTTTTTTTTTTTTTTTTGAGACAGGGTCTCCCTTTTTGTTTCCAGCTGCCTGGAAGTCACTCTGTAAGATCAACTGGCCTGGAAACTCACAAGAGATCGCCCTGCCTCTGTGTCCCGAGTTGCAAGGGATGAAAGGCGCAGGGCCACATCGGGCACTAAAGACAGTTCTTAGCCGCCATGTGGGTGCCTGGGAGTCAAAACCTAGGTCCATGCACGAAGAGCAGTCACTGCTCTTAACAGCTGACATGTCTCTCCAGCCCACCACTGAGCTTTTTTTTTTTGTTTTTTTTTTTCTTTTGGTCTTTTTTGAGACAATGCTTTCACTGTGACCCCAGCTGTCGCTGGAACTACGCTTGAGGACCAGAGCTGCCTTGAACTCACAAAGATCTGCCTGTCTCTGCCTCCGAGTGCTAGAGGAAAGTATGTGCACGGGACCTGGAGAGATGGCCTAGCTTTAATAGGCGCTGACCGCTCGTACAGAGGACCCTGGTTTGAACCCCACAAACTCACATGGCGCAAAGAGCCGTCTAAACGCCAATTCCCAAGAAACTCCAGTTCAGGGAAATCTAGACCCTCTTCTGACATCTGCGGCATGGCACGACACAGTTGCACAAACATGCATGTAGACAGAACATTGATACACAGACAGAAATTTAAAAAAAAAAAAAAAAAGGTGTGCCCCATCAGGGCCTCTTTTTTTTTTTTTTTTGTTTACCACCTGAGCGTTTTTTTTATTTTTTGTTTATTTTGTAGGTGCATGAAGGTACCGGTCTGCAATGTAGGTTGGTGCACCCCGAGTCGTGCAATGCCGCGGAGTCAGAAGAGGGTGTGGATTCCCTGGGAAACGGGAGTTTCTCCTGGAATTGGGATTAACAGACGGTTCTTCAGCCGCCATGTGGGTGCTGGGGGATCGAACCGGGTCCTCTGCAGAAGCAGTCGGTGCTGCCTTAACGCTAGGCCATCGCTCCACCCAAACACTCTCCATTTTTTTAATATTTTTTTATTTATTTTTTTTTTTAATGTGGAATGACATTACTGTCTGCCATTAGTGTTGGGCACCATGTGGTCATGGCCGCGGGAGGTCAGAATAGGCGTCGATTCCCCCAGGAAACTGGAGAGTCCAAGACGGTACTCATCTGCACATGTGGGTGCCTGGGATTCGACCCAGGTCCGGTGCAGAGCAGTCGGACAGCGCTTACCACTAGGTCATCTCTCCAGCCCAACCTCTCCATTTTTTAAGGGTGGGAGCTCAGTAGTCTTCAACTCAAAGTTGCTGTTAGTAGGGAAACCTTCTAAGTGCTTCTTCAGGGTCCAGCTCTTAGCTTGCACCATCTTTTTTTTTTTTTTTTTTTTTTTGGTCTTTTTTTGAGACAATGGTCTCCCTGTAGCCCCAGCTGTCCTGACTCACTCTGTAGACCAGGCCTGAGCCTTGAACTCACAAAAAAGATCCACCTGCCCTCTCCTCCCAATGAACTGGGATTAAAGGGTGACGTGCCACCAACGGGGGGGCCCCCCCCCGGTCTAGCTTGCTTACGCCTCTTGATACGCAGGAGGAGCCCATGGAAAGCTTTCACAGAGAGGCTGCTAGGATTCAATTTTTATTTTATTTAGTGGATGAGTGTAACTGCCTGCATGTACGATAATAAGTTGCAGCTCATGTCAGGAGTGCCTGCAGAGATCATAAGAGGGTGTCAGATCCCCTGGAACTGGAGTTATAGATAGTTGTTGGCTGTCATATGGGTGCTCAAATTAGAACCCAAGTCCTTTCCAAGAGCAGCCAGTGCTCTTAAGTGCTGAGCCATCTCTCCACCCCCTCTAATAGTTTTTGCTACCAATTTTGTCACCTTGACTCATTTTTATTCCTCAGTAATAGAGGTGCAGCCCAGAACTTTGAGCATCCCCAGTTAAGCAACTCGACCATTGAGACATGCCTCCAGGTCACCTTTGGTCATTTTTTTTTTTTCTGGTCGTTGTTTGAGACAGTCTACCTATAGTCCCAGCTAATCCTGGAACTTGCTAAGGAGACCAGGCTGGCCGTGAACTCGAAAAGATCCGCCTGCCTATGCTGGGATTAAAGGTGGGGCCAACATGCCTGGCGTCCACCCTGGATCTTTAGAGCTCATCCCATAAACCCATTTGAAACCCAATTTCACAATCTTTCCAGCTTAAAAAACCGGATGGTAAACTGTAAAAAATAAATAAATGAGTTGATATCACCCATTCATTCACCAGAGCAAAGTATTTATATATAAACTTGGTAACACAGGACACAGATAAGCATTTTTGTTAGTCTTTTTTTTAGTTTTTTTTTTTTAATATTTATTTATGTAGTTATTATTTATTATTTGTATGAATGTACTGGGTCTCAGGGAGTTTTGGCACCCATGTCGTGCAATGCTGTGGAGGTCAGAAGAGGATGGTGGATTTGCGCCCTGGAACTGGAGTTCCCTGGAATTGGAGTTATAGACGGGTCTCACCGTCATGTGGTGCTGGGGATCGAACCGGGGATCGCAAGAGAGTCGGTGCTCTTAACTGATAGGAGGCCCTCTCTCCCAGCTCTTTTTTTTTTTTTTATTTTATTAATTTTATTTAGTTTTGTCTGTATGTGAATGAATGTACTAGTCCTCAAATGCAAGTTGGTGCCCCTGTCTTGCAATGCCGCGGGAGGTCAGAAGAGGGTTGTCGGATTCCCCTGGAACTGGAGTTCTCCTGATTGGAGTTTCAGACGGTTCTCAGCACGCCATGTGGGTGCTGGGGATCGAACCAGGGTCTCTGTAAGAACGGTGGCGCTCTTAAACCGCTAGGCCATCTCTCCAGCCCCTCTCCTCCAGCATCTTTTTTTTGTCTTTTTTTGGGACAGGGTCTCCCTGTAGCTTCCAGCTGTCCTGGAAGCTGAACGAGGTTGACCAGGCTGGCCTAAAACTCAAAAGATCCGCCTGCCTTGGCATCCCAAGTGCTAGGATTAAGTGGCGTGCGCCGGCACCATGCCTGGCGCATTTTTTTTTTTTTTTTTTTTTTTTATGTGTGTGGGTGTACTGCCTTCATGTAAGTTGGTGCAGCCCTTGTGTTGTGCAATGCCACGGAGGGCAGAAAAGCATAGGAGTCCCCGGAACTGGAGTTAAAGACGGGTCTTTCAAATAAAAAAAAAAAAAAAAGAAAAAGGTCTTGGGGGCTGGAGAGATAGACTAGCGGTGAAGAGCGCCGACACGTTCATGCAGAGGACCCGGGTTTCGATCCCCAGCACCAACATTGCGGCGAGAGCCATCTAAAACTCCAATCCAGGAGAACGACAGTTCCAGGGGAGTCCCGACACCCTCTTCTGACGCTCTCGGCGTTGCACTTAACGGGGTTCACAGACTTGCATGCAGACAATACATTCATACACATACTGAAATAAATTAAAAAAAAAAAAAAAAAAAAGACGGGTCTTAGCTGCCGCCAATGTGGGTTGCTGGAATCAACCCGGGTCCTCTGCAAGAGCAGTCGATGCCTCCCAACCACTGACCCATCTCCCAGCCCCACAGAGCAAACATTTTGTGTTGACAATTTTATTGAAGCTAACTTGGTAGTTACAGTCATCCAAAGGAGGTACCAGTATGGTCAATAATGATGGAAGCCCATTGTCTAGGTAAATGAGAAAGGCCTGCACAATGGCTGAGTATTTTCTTGTCTTGAGTAACCCTGTACATGTGTCCTACCATGTTGCTCACCCTCATGTCTGCGAAGCATTTCTTGCCCTCTCCAGTGGGAAAAGAAAAAGCTCTGCTCTCACTCTACGCTGATTTCAGTCTTTTATATCCCAGCACTTGGGAGGCAAAGGCAACCGATCTCTGGGAGTTCACGGCCGCCTGGTCTACATAGCAGGTACAAGGACAGCTGTGGCTAACAGGGAGACTCTGTCTCAAAAAGACGAAAGAAGAAGGAAGGAAGGAAGGAGGGAGGGGGGGGGAGGGGAAGAAGAAAGAAAGAAAGAAATGCAAGAAAGGAAGGAAGGAAGGAAGGAAGGAAGTAAGGACGGAAAAAAAACGGAAAGGTGAAGGGAGTAAGAAAGAAAGGAAAGAGAAAGGAAAGGAGATAGAGATAGAGAGAGAACTACAACATAATATAACGAACTCCACTAAGAAAGCACAGACACGACCTCACCTACATACAAGACAGCCATACCTAGAACTCTTTTTCATCCCTTTTTCCCTGTATCGAGCCTTGCCCAATTTAGTCTTGGCCTGCTGATTTATAGTCATACAGTTTAAATGAAAGCCGGGCGTGGTTAGGCACGTCTTAATCCCTAGCACTCAGGAGGCAAGGCAGGCAGATTCTTTGTTGAGTTTCAAGGCAGCCTGGTCTACAGAGGAGTTCCAGGACAAGCTGGGTCTCCGGGAGACCGTGTCTCAAAAAGAACCAAAAACAAAGAAAAAAAAACAAAAAAAAAACAAGTATAAAATGCAATATATTTTTTGGATAACATTGCCTCTCCCTAACTGTGAGAACTATAAAATGGTACTATGGAATGTGACATTAAGTTCTTCCGTGGTCATTTATTTTTTTTTTTGAGACAAGGCATCCCTGTAGCCCCAGCTGAACCTGGCTTTGAACTCACAGATATCCTCCTGCCTCTGCCTCCTGAGTGCTGAGACTACACCACCACACCTGGTCCTTATTGATTTTTTTAATATATTTTTTTATTTTTTTCCTTGTTGATTTTTCTTTTTTTCTGTTTTTTCTTATTTATTTATTATTTATTGATTTATGTTATGTTATTTATGTATTTTTATGTGTATGAATATACTGTCTGCATGGAGGTTGGTACAACACCCCTTTCATGCCAATGCCTTGAGCCGCAGAGGCATCGGATATCCCCGGAACTGGAGTTAAAGACTGTTTCTCTCGCTGCCATGTGGGTGCTGTAAGCGAACCTGAGTCTCTGCAAGAGCAGTTGGTGGCTCTTAACGCTGAGATCATCTCTTCAGCCCCCATGTTGATTTTTCAATCAAAACTGTTTTGCAATGAGGAATGTTCCCAACTTCTTCAGTTCTGTCACTCTAATCCTGAGGTTATATGTCTATCTATGGTTTTCTTTCCTCATCATTACTGGAAATACAATCTACTTAGATTGTTAGCGATGGGCTAGAAGGCCTGGAAGCAGAGAGGCTGCCTGTGTGAGCATCTAGGTATGTTTACGTGAAGTAGGGGCCTGGTGATGAAAGTGGCCAGCAATGATGTGCATTAAATCACTGAAATTAAGGTATTAGTGAGGTAAAGAGGGCCATGTGCAGACTGTGGCCAGGGACAGGCAGCACTGAAAAGAATGAAAGTTGGAAGTGTGTCCTGATTTCATGGTCTACATTCCTAAAAGGGCATCTGGGTCAACCTCCGACCCACAAAGGAGTGCCTATTCCGACCTGTTTGGGAGCCTTTACCTGATGGCTTTCCAATTATAGTAATGGGAACTCATCCTTGCAGGAACTCAGACTCTAGTTTTCAGAAGTTCTAATTATTCAAGATTCCTTCTTTGGGGAAGGAAAATAAATCTGCCTCTTTTTTTTTTTTCTTTTTGTTTTTTTTTTTTTTTTTTTTTTTTTTTTGGTCTTTTTTTGAGACAGGGTCTCCCGCAGCCCCAGCTGTCCCGGGAACTCACTCTGTAGACACATCCTGGCCTTTGAAACTGCAAGATCTGGCTGCCCTCGCCTCCCAAGTGTTGGGAAGTAAAGGCAGTGCCACCACACCCCAAATCTTGCTTCTTTGTAAATTTAAAACGGTCAACTATCTTTCATTCAAGAGCAAGAGAAAAGAGCCAGGGCTTGGTAAAGCACGTTCTAGTTTGTCTCCATTTCTGTGACAAACACTCTGACCGACAACCAATGTGGGGAGGAAAGGTTTAATTAGCTTACATCTCATGGTCACAGTTCATCACTTAGGGAGACCTCACGAACTCCGGGCAGGAACCTGAGGCAGGAGCTGAAGCACAAGGCCCATGGAGGAATGCTGTTCAGCTGGCTTGCTCCCCTGGCGAATGCCCAGACCTGCTTTCTTATAAGGTACACAACAACCTGCCACGTGTGGCACCACTTCATGTGGGCTGGGCCTTCCTACAACTGCTTGACGATCAGACATTACTCCACAGATGTGGCCATTGGCCAATCCAATGGAGCCAATTCCCCATTTGAGGCTCCCTAAGCCCAGTTGTGTCAAATTGACACTAAAGGTATCCAGCACAAGCACACATGTTTTTAAAAATTTATTTATTTATTGTTAAATTGTAAAAATTTATTTATTTGATTGATTTATTAGTTATTTATTTAATTTATTGTTTTTTTTTTTTTTTTTTTTTGCATGTAGGTTTGTGTACCTTTGTTGTGCAATGCTGAAGAGGTCAAAGAGGGCATCAGATTCCCCTGGGAACTGGAGTTAAAGATGTTCTTAGCCACCAAGTGGGGGTGCTGGGAATTATACCCAGGTCCTCTGCAAGAAGCATCCGGTGGCTCTTAACCCTGAGCCATCGCTCCACCCCTGAACAACCGTTAATAATCCAGACTCTTGGGAGGCAGAGGCAGGCAGATCCTAGGATTCACACTTACATCTTTTTGTCTACACATATTGAGGTCCAGGCTAGCTGGGGTTACAGAGAGAATCTGTCTTAAACAAAACAAAGCAAAAAGAGAAAAGAAGAGGGGGCTGGAGATATCTCAGTTTCTAGCCCATTTGATCTCTTAAACCACTTTAAATCAGCACTGTGGTTTGTAATCTCAGCACGGGGAGATGCCTGCAATGGATATAGAAGCTGGACTAATCATAAGTTCATGGCGGGGCTGGAAAGTGTGCTAGTGTTTAAGAAGAGCGCCGACTGCGTCCCTTGCAGATGACGGTTCTGATTCCACAGCACCCACATGGCGGCTGAAAACTGTCTGTAACTGCAGTTCCAGGGGAACCAACGCCCTCTTTCTGACCTCTGAGGCATTGCACATACACTAGTGCAACCAACCTACATGCAAGACAGTACATCTCATACACATAACGAAAAAAAAAAAAAAAAGTCAGTGGCAGTCTTGAACTAATATAGCAAGTCCTAAGACCAGGCTGGTCGAAAATTACACCCTGCCTTAGAAAAAAAAGGAAAAGAAAAAGAACAAGATAAACATGTATTACCTTTAGCCGGGTGTGGTGGCCCTTGCCTTATTCCCAGCACTGAGGAAGGCAGAGGCAGGTGAAACTGTTGTGAGTTCAAAGCCAGCCTGGTCTACAGAGTGAGTTCCAGGACAGCTGGGGATACAGGGAAGTGACCCGGGCCGCCAAAAAGACAAAAAAAAAAAAAAATGTATTACTTACTTGCCTGGGCGTAGGGGCTGCATGACTTTAACCCCGCACTCAGGAGGACAGAGGCAAGCGAATCTCTGTGAGTTCAAGGCCAGCGTGTTCACAGAGTGAGTGTCCAGGACAGCCAGGGACTATAGCAGAGGCGTCTCAAAAATGACACACACACTAAAAGTATTACTTCTTCTTCCAGTTGCTAGTCCCTTGAGGACTGTACTTCTCCAAGTTCACTTATTTTAATATTTATTTGTGATCATTTTTCCTCGGTCTGGGTTGGTTGTTGGTGGGTTTGGGGGGTTTTTGTATGTTGTGTTGATTTGTTTTTCCAGCGGTTAGGAATTGAACGCTGGCTTTCCCATCTTGGGCCAGTGCTCTAGTCCTATACCATTGAACTCCCTGCCCCCATGCCAGAATTGTTTATCGTATATCCTACAAGCTACAACAGTACGGATCACGAGTAAATCAACCCAAACAAAGCTAAAATTTCATTACAAGNGAGAGAGAGAGAGAGAGAGAGAGAGAGAGAGAGAGAGAGAGAGAGAGGCATATGTGTGCAGGTGCCCACAGGGTCCAGGCAGGTATGAGCCACCCAGCATGGGTACTGAGAACTGCCCTCTGGAAGGGCAGCAAGCTCTTAACTGCTGACTCATCTCTCTAGCTCCCAAAGTCTAAAATTGGTGGAAACTACAATTGATTATTCAAGGTTAAAAAACATGAACTGCTGGATGTGAGAGGACACACCTTTAATCCCAGCACTCTGGAAGCAGAGGCAGGCAGATCTCTGTGAGTTCAAGGCCAACCTGGTCTCCCCCAGCTACAGCCACAGAGTGAAACCCTGTCCCAAAAAGGAAAAAAATAAAAGAAGGATTTATTTTATTTTTACTTGTCTGTATGTGTGTCTATGTGTGGGTATGTGCATATGAGTACAGGTGCCCTCAGGGGCCAGAAGAGGGTGTCAGGTCTCCTGGAACTAGAGTTACAGGTGATTATGAACTTCGTGATGTGCATGCTGGAAAACAAACTCTGCAAGAGCAGTGCACGTTCCCAACCCTGAATCACCTCTCTAGCTTCATATTCAATTTAAAATTGTATGTATATGGGCTGGAAGGAGCGCTTAGTATAACAGCACTTGCCACTCTTGTAGAGGGCCTGGGTTCAGTTCTCAGAACCTACGTGGTGGCTAACAACTATCCATATCTCAGTTCCAGGGGATCCAATGCACTCTTCTGGACTCTGGGAATTGCTTGCACATGATGCTCTTCCATACATATAAGCAAAACATTCATATACAATTTAAAAATAAATTAATCAACAAAAATTTTAATTATATGTTCACATGACTGCAGGTGCCCTCCAAGGCCAGAGATTTCAGATCCCCTGTAGCTGAAGTCATTGGTAGTTAGGAGCCACCTTACGTGGGTGCTGGGATTAGAACTCAGGTCCTCTGCAGGAGCAATATATGTTTTTAACTGCTGAACTATTTCTCTATCCTTAATTTTATTGTTTAATGTCTATTTTATTTTTTTAATTTAATTTTCTTATGTGTATGAGGGTTTTGCCTATTTGTATGTAAGTGTATCACATGCATGCAGTTGGATCTCCTGGAACTGCCTAAAACTGGAATTATAGACAATTGTTAACTTCTATGTGGATCCTGGGAACCAAACCAGGGTCTTCTATAAGAGCAGGAAATACTCTTAACCACTGAGTCATCTTTAGCCCCATTTTATTTATTCATTTATTTATTATTTTATTGAGACAGTGTCTCCCTGTAGTCCCAGCTGTCCTGGAACTGCCTATGTACACCAGGCTGGCCTCAATGTCACAGATATCAACATGCCTCTGCCTCCTGAGTGCAGAAATTAAAGGTGTATGCCACCATCCCTGGCTCTTTCTTTTTTGGAGTCAGGAAATCCAGTAGCCCAGCCTGGTCTTGGACTCACTAGGGAGGCTGAAGATGACTTTGAACTCTTGATTCTTCTGTCCCCAGTTCCTGGGTGCTAGGATTATTGACATGAGCCCCCTTACCTTATTTCATCTAGCACTCAGTAGTAGTGATTGAACCCTGGGTCTTGGGCATGCTAAAAAACTGGGCCTGCCGCTGAACTTTTTTTTTTTTTTTTTTTTTGTCTTTTTGGCAGCCGGGTCATCCCTGTTAGCCCCACTGTCCTGGAACTCACTCTGTAGAACCAGTGCTGGCTTGAACTCAACAACAGTTTCACCTGCCTCTGACTTCCTCAGTGATGGGAAAAGGCAAGTGTGCCACACCACCCGGCTGAAAGTAATACATTTTATCTTGTTCTTTTTCTTTTCCTTTTTTTTTAAGGCAGGGTGTAATTTTCAGACCAGCCTGGTCTTAGGACTTGCTATATAGTTCAAGACTTGCCACTGAACTTTTTGTTTTTTCGTAGTGTAAGAATGTACTGTCTTGCGTGTAGGTTGGTGCACTGTGTTGTGCAATGCCGCGGAGGTCAGAAAGAGGGGTTTTGGATTCCCCTGGAACTGGAGTAAAGACAGTTTTCAGCCGCCATGTGGGTGCTTGGATCGAACCGGCGGTTCCTCTGCAAGGGAGCAGTCGGCGCTCTCTTAAACCACTAGGACACTCTCCAGCCCCGCCATGAACTTCTGATAGTCCAGCTTCTATATCCCAATTGCAGGCATCTTCCCAGTGCTGAGATTACAAACCACAGTGCTGATTTAAAGTGGTTTAAGAGATCAAATGGGCTAGAAACTGAGCTATATCTCCAGCCCCCTTATCTTTCTCTTTTTGCTTTGTTTTGTTTAAGACAGATTCTCTCTGTAACCCCAGCTAGCCTGGACACTCAAACTGTGTAGACAAAAAGATGTAAGTGGAACTCCTAGAGATCTGCCTGCCTCTCCTCCCAAGATGCTGTGATTATAACGGTTGTTCAGGGGTGGAGCGATGGCTCAGGTTAGAGAGCCACCGGATGCTCTTGCAGAGGACCTGGTATAATTCCCAGCACCCCACATGGTGGCTAAGACCATCTTTAACTCCAGTTTCCAGGGGAATCGATGCCCTCGTTGAACCGCTTCAGCATTGATACAAGAGGTACACACGCACCTACATGCAAAAAAGAAGATAATAAAAAAAAAATAAATTAAATAAATAATAATAAATCAATCAAATAAATAAATTTTTAAATTTAAAATATAATAAATAAATTTTTAAAAATGTGTTGCTTGTGCTGGATAGCTTTAGTGTCCATTGACACAACTGGGCTTAGGGAGCCTCAATGGGGAATTGGCTCCATTGGATTGGCCATGGCCACCATCTGTGGAGTATTGTCTGATCGTCAGCAGTTGTAGGAAAGGCCCAGCCCACAATGAGTGGGTGCCACACGCTGGGCAGGATTTTGTGTACCTTATAAGAAAGCAGGCTGGGCTCGACCAGGGGAGCAAGCCAGCTGAACAGCATTCCTCCATGGGCCTGTGCTTCAGCTCCGGCCTCCAGTTCCTGCCCGAGTTCGTGGGTCTCCCTAAGTGATGAACTGTGACCCATGAGATGTAAGCTGAATTAAACCTGTTCCTCCCCACATTGGTTGCGGTCAGATGTTTGTCACAGACAATGGAGACAAACTAGAACGTGCTTTACCAAGCCCTGGCTCTTTTCTCTTGCTCTTGAATGAAAGATAGTTGAGTTTAAATTTACAAAGAAGCAAGATTTTGGGTGTGGTGGCACTGCCTTTACTTCCCAACACTTGGGAGGCAGGGCAGCCAGTATCTTGCAGTTTCAAAGGCCAGCTGGTCTACAGAGTGAGTTCCCGGACAGCTGGGCCAGCTTGCGGGAGACCCTGTCTCAAAAGACCAAAAAAAAAAAAAAAAAAAAAAAAAAAAAAAAAGAAAAAAAAAAAGAGGCAGATTTATTTTCCTTCCCAAAGAAGTAATTCTTGAATAATTAGAACTTCTGAAAACTAGAGTCTGGTTCCTGCAAGGATGATTCCCCATTACTAAATTGGAAAGCCATCAGGGGGGGGAATAAGGTAAAGGCTCCCAAACAGGTCGGAATAGGCACTCCTTTGTGGGTCGGAGGTTGACCCAGATGCCCTTTTAGGAATGTAGACCATGAAATCAGGACACACTTCCAACTTTCATTCTTTTCAGTGCTGCCTGTCCCTGGCCACAGTCTGCACATGGCCCTCTTTACCTCACTAATACCTTAATTTCAGTGATTTAATGCACATCATTGCTGGCCACTTTCATCACCAGGCCCCTACTTCACGTAAACATACCTAGATGCTCACACAGGCAGCCTCTCTGCTTCCAGGCCTTCTAGCCCATCGCTAACAATCTAAGTAGATTGTATTTCCAGTAATGATGAGGAAAGAAAACCATAGATAGACATATAACCTCAGGATTAGAGTGACAGAACTGAAGAAGTTGGGAACATTCCTCATTGCAAAACAGTTTTGATTGAAAAATCAACATGGGGGCTGAAGAGATGACTCAGCGGTTAGAGCACCAACGCTCTTGCAGAGACTCAGGTTCGCTTACCAGCACCCACATGGCAGCTAGAGAACCGTCTTTAACGCCAGTTCCCGGGGAATCCGATGCCTCTTCTGACCTCCAAGGCATTGCATGAACATGGGTGTTGTACCAACCTCATGCAGACAGTATATTCATACACATAAAAATACATAATAAATATACATAAATAAAAATAAAAATAAATAAGAAAAAACAGAAAAAAAGAAAAATCAACAAGGAAAAAAATAAAAAAAGAATATTAAAAAAATCAAATAAGGACAGGTGTGGTGTGTAGTCAACCTTCCGCACTTCAGGAGGCGGGCAGGAGGATATCTGTTGGTTCAAAGCCAGGTCAGCTGGGGCTAACAGGGATGCCTTGTCTCAAAAAAAAAAAAAAATGACACGGAAGAACTTAATGTCACATTCCATAGTACCATTTTATAGTTCTCACAGTTAGGGAGAGGCAATGTTATCCAAAAAATATATGCATTTTATACTTGTTTTTTTTTTGTTTTTTTTTGATTTTTGGTTCTTTTTGAGACACGGTCTCCCGAGCCCAGGCTTGTCCCTGGAACCCTCTGTAGACCAGACTGCCTTGAACTCAACAAAGAATCTGCCTGCCTCTGCCTCCTGAGTGCTAGGATTAAGACGTGCCTAACCACGCCCGCTTTCATTTAATACTTGTATGACTATAAATCAGCAGGCCAGCTCAATTGGTGCAAGCTCGATACCAAGGGAAAACAGGGATGGGGGAAAAAGTTCTAGTTTGCTGTCTTTACTTGCTAGTAGTCTTTCTGTCTTTCTTGTGGTTTCTTTCTATTATGTTGTACGTTCTTTCTTTCTCTATGTCCTCTCTCTCTTCTCTCTCTTCCTTGTCTTTCTTATCCTTCACTTCCTTTTCCGTTCCTTCTTCCTTCCTCCTTCCTTCCTTCCTCTCCTCCTTCATTTCTTTCTTTCTTTCTTCTTCTCCCTCCCCCTCCCCTCCCCCTTCCTTCCTTCCTTCTTCTCTTCGTCTTTTTGAGACAGTCCCTCCCTGTAGCCACAGCTGTCCTGGTACCTGCTATGTAGACCAGGCGCGCCTTGAACTCCCAGAGATCGGTGCCTTTGCCTCCCAAGTGCTGGGATATAAAGAGACTGAAACAGCGTAGAGGAGGCAGAGCTTTTTCTTTTCCCACTGGAGAGGGCAAGAAATGCTTCGCAGACATGAGGGTGAGCAACATGGTAGGACACATGTACAGGGTTACTCAAGACAAGAAAATACTCAGCCATTGTGCAGGCCTTTCTCATTTACCTAGACAATGGGCTTCCATCATTATTGACCATACTGGTACCTCCTTTGGATGACTGTAACTACCAAGTTAGCTTCAATAAAATTGTCAACACAAAATGTTGCTCTGTGGGGCTGGAGAGAGGGTCAGTGGTGGGAGCATCGACTGCTGCTTGCAGAGGACACGGGTTGATTCCACAACCCCTGGCGGCAGCTAAGACCCGTCTTTTTTTTTTTTTTTTTTTAATTTATGTTCACGTATGTGTATAAATGTATTGTCTGCATGCAGTCTGTGCCCCGTAAGCTGCAAAACGCCGGGAGCGTCAGAAGAGGGTGTCGGGACTCCCCTGGAACTGTCTTCTCCTGGATTGGAGTTTTCAGAGGCTTTCGCCGCCATGTTGGTGCTGGGGATCGAAACCCGGGTCTCTGCAAGACGGGTCGGCGCTCTTCAAAACCGCTAGCTATCTCAGCCCCAGACCTTTTTCGGTTTTTTTTTTTTTTTATTTGAAAGACCCGTCTTTTAACTCCAGTTCCAGGGGACATCCTATAGCTCTCTTCTGACCTCCGTGGCATTGCACAACACAGGGCTGCACCAACTTACATGCAGGCAGTATACCCACACACAAAAAAAAAATAAAAAAAAAAAAATGCGCCAGGCATGGTGGGCGCACGCCACTTAATCCTAGCATTGGGAGCAAGGCAGGCGGATCTTTGAGTTTTCAAGGCCAGCCTGGTCACTACGTCAGTTCAGGACAGATGGAAGCACAGGGAGACCCTGTCCCAAAAAAAGACAAAAAAGAGCTGGAGGAGAGGGGCTGGAGAGATGGCCTAGCGGTTAAGAGCGCCACGTTCTTACAGAGACCTGGTTCGATCCCCAGCACACACATGGCGGCTGAGAACCGTCGAAACTCCAATCCGGAGAACTCCAGTTCCAGGGGAATCCGACAACGCCTCTTCTGACCTCCGCGGCATTGGGCAAGACAAGGGGCCCAACTTGCATTGCAGGACTAGTACATTCATATCACATACAGAAAAATAAATAAAATTTAATAAAATAAAAAAAAAAAAAGAGCTGGGAAGAGGGCCTCTAGCAGTTAAGAGCACCGACTCTCTTGCGAACCCCGGTTCGATCCCCAGCACCACATGACGGCTGAGAACAGTCTATAACTCCAATCCAGGGAACTCCAGTTCCAGGGCATAATCCAGCATCCTCTTCTGACCTCCAGCAGCAGTGCACGAAATGGGTGCAATAACTTACATGAGACCAGGTACAATTATGAGCAATAAATAATAATAACTACATAAATAAATATTAAAAAAAAAACTAAAACAAAAGACTAAAAAAATGCTTATCTGTGTCCTGTGTTACTCAGTTA
Organism: Rhizomys pruinosus; assembly: GCA_009823505.1. Classification (NCBI taxonomy): domain Eukaryota; kingdom Metazoa; phylum Chordata; class Mammalia; order Rodentia; family Spalacidae; genus Rhizomys; species Rhizomys pruinosus. The sequence continues at coordinate 347,276 of VZQC01009735.1, forward strand.
TATATAATCCTTTGCGCTCTGGTGATGAATGGGTGATGATCAACCATTTATTTATTTTTTTACAGTTTACATCGGTTTTTTACTGAAGTTTTTTTTTTTGATTGGTGTTTCAAATGGGTTTATGGGATGAGCTCTAAAGATCCAGGGTGGACGCCAGGCATGTTGGCCCACACCTTTAATCCCACACCTGGCAGGTGGATCTCGAGTTCACAGGCCAGCCTGGTCTCCTTAGCAATTTCCAGATTAGCTGGAGCATAGGTAGACTGTCTCAAAAACGACCAGAAAAAAAAAAATGACCAAAGGTGACCTGGAGGCATGTCTCAATGGTCGAGTTGCTTAACTGGGGATGCTCAAAGTTCTGGGCTGCACCTCTATTACTGAGGAATAAAAATGAGTCAAGGTGACAAAATTGGTAGCAAAACTATTGAGAGTGGGTGGAGAGATGGCTCAGGCACTTACAGAGCACTGGCTGCTCTTGCGAAAGGACTTGGGTTCTAATTTAGCCACACCATATGGAACCACTATCTAAACATCCAAGATGATTCCTAGAGGGATCGAACCCTTTCTGTACCTCCTGAGGCATTGTTACATGAGCTGCACTTATACATACATGCCAGGCATACGACTCATACCATACATAAATAAAATAGAAAATTGAATCTAGCAGCCTCTCTGTGAAAGCTTTCCATGGGCTCCTCCTGCGTATCAAGAGGCGTAAGCAAGCTAGACCGGGGGGCCCCCGGTGGTGGCCGCACCCCTTTAAATCACAGTCATTTGGGAGGCAGAGGGCAGAGTGGATCTTTTTGTGAGTTCAGGCTCAGCCTGGTCTACAGTAGTGAGTCAGGACACTGGGCTACAGGGAGACCATTGTCTCATGAAAAGACCAACAAAAAAAAAAAAAAAAAAAAAGATGGTGCAAGCTAAGAGCTGGACCCTGAAGAAGCACTTAGAAGGTTTCCCTACTAACAGCAACTTTGAGTTGAAGACTACTGAGCTCCCACCCTTAAAAAATGGAGAGGTTGGGCTGGAGAGATGACCTAGTGGTAAAGGCTGTCCGACTGCTCTTCACGGACCTCCAGCGCGGGTTCGAATCCCAGGCACCCACATGGCAGTGAGTACCGTCTTGACTCTCAGTTCCTGGGGAATCGACGCCTCTTCTGACCTCTCCGCAGCATGCACGGCACTGGTGCCACAACACTACATGGCAGGACAGTAATTATTCAATTAACAAAAAAATAAATAAAAAAATATTAAAAAAATGGAGAGGTTGGGCTGGAGCAGATGGCCTAGCGGTTTAAGGAGCACCGACTGCTCTGCAGAGGAACCGGTTCGATCCCACAGCACCCACATGCGGCTGAGAACCGCTGTAATCCCAATTCCAGGAGAACTCCCGTTCCCAGGGAATCCAAGACCCTCTTCTGACTCCCGGCATTGCACCGACTCGGGGGGTGCAAACACATATGCAGACGGTACTATCCATGCACCATACAAAATATAAAAAAAAAATAAAAAAGCTCAGGTGGGTAAACAAAAAAAAAAAAAAAAGAGGCCTGATGGGGCACACCTTTTTTTTTTTTTTTTTTAATTTCTGTTGTGTATCAATGTACTGTCTACATGCATGGTTTGTGCAACCTGTGTCCGTGCAATCCGAAGATGTCAGAAGAGGGCTAGATTTCCCTGAACTGGAGTTCTCTTGGAATTGGGTTTTCAAGACGGCTCTTTGGCCGCCATGTGAGTTGCTGGGGATCAACCAGGGTCCTGCTGTAAGAGCGTCAGCGCCTTTAAAGCTAGCCATCTCCCAGGTCCCGTGGCAACATCTGTAATCCTAGGACTCGGGAGGCAGAGACAGGCAGATCCTTATGTGAGTTCAAGGCCAGCTCTGGTCCTCAAGCGTAGTCAGGACAGCTGGGGGCACGTGAAAGCCCTGTCTCAAAAAGAAGACCAAAAGAAAAAAAAAAACAAAAAAGCTCAGTGGTGGGCTGGAGAGACAGCTCAAGTGACTAAGAGCAGTGCTGCTCTTCGTGCATAGGACCTAGTTTTGCTCCCAGCACCCACATGGCGGCTAAGAACTGTCTTTAGTGCCGATGTGGCCTGCGCCTATTCATCCCTTGCAACTCGGGACACAAGGCAGGGCGATCTCTTGTGAGTTTCCAGGCAGCCTGATCCTACAGAGTGACTCCAGGCCAGGGAAACAAAAAGGGGACCCTGTCTCAAAAAAAAAAAAAAAAAAGTTCAGCGGCAGGCCCAGTTTTTTAGCATGCCCAAGACCCAGGGTTCAATCACTACTACTGAGTGCTAGATGGGAAATAAGGTAAGGGGCCCAACACAAGACCCACCACCCACCCCCCCCAAANCTTGTAATGAAATTTTAGCTTTGTTTGGGTTGATTTACCGTGATCGTACTGTTGTAGTTTTAGGATATACGATAAACAATTCTGGCATGGGGGCAGGGAGTTCAATGGTATAGGACTAGAGCACTGGCCCAAGATGGTGCAAAGCCAGCGTTCAATTCCTAACCTGGAAAAACAAACAACACAACAACAAAAACCCAAACCCACCAAACAACAACAAACAAAGGAAAAAATGAAATAAAAAAAAAATAAATATTAAAATAATGTAACTTGGAGAAGTACATTCCTCAAGGACTAGCAACTGGAGAAGAAGTAATACTTTTAGTGTGTTTGTGTCCATTTTTGAGACAGCCATCTGTCTATAGTCCTGTGTCGCTTGGAATCATCTGATGTAGACCACGCTGCCTTGAACTCACAGAGTTCGCTCGCCTCTGCCTCTGAGTGCGTGGATTAAAGTGCATCAGCCCCTACGCCAGCTAAGTATACAGTTTTTTTTTTTTTTTGTCTTTTTTGAACGGCGGGTACTTCCCTGTATAACCCCAGTCTGTCCTGGAACTACTCTGTAGAACCAGGCTGGGCTTGAACTCACAAAGTTCACCTGCCTCTGCCTTCCTCAGTGCTGGGAAAAGGCAAGGCCAACCACCCCTGGCTAAAGTAATACATTTTATCTTGTTCTTTTTCTTTTCCTTTTTTTTTAAGGCAGGGTGTAATTTTCGACCAGCCTGGTCTTAGACTTGCTATATTAGTTCAAGACTGCCACTGACTTTTGTTTTTTCGTATGTGTAGAATGTACTGTCTTGCATGTAGGTTGGTGCACTGTGTTGTGCAATGCCGCGGAGGTCAGAAAGAGGGGTTGGATTCCCCTGGAACTGGAGTAAAGACAGTTTTCAGCCGCCATGTGGGTGCTTGGATCGAACCGGGGTCCTCTGCAAGAGCAGTCGGCGCTCTCTTAACCACTAGGAATCTTCCAGCCCCGCCATGAACTTACTGATTAGTCCAGCTTCTATATCCATTGCAGGCATCTCCCCGTGTGAAGATTACAAACCACAGTGCTGATTTAAAGTGGTTTAAGAGATCAAATGGGCTAGAAACTGAGCATATCTCCAGCCCCCTCTTCTTTTGCTCTTTTGCTTTGTTTTGTTTAAGACAGATTCTCTCTGTAGCCCCAGCTAGCCTGGAACTCAATACTGTGTAGACAAGATGTAGTGTGAATCCTAGAGAGCTGCACTGCCTCTCCTCCAGAGTGCTGTGATTATAAGGGTTGTTTCAGGGGTGGAGCGATGGCTCAGGGTTAAGAGCCACCGGATGCTTCTTTGCAGAGGACCTGGTATAATTCCAGCACCCACATGGTGGCTAAGAACATCTTTACTCCAGTTCTCCAGGGGAATCTGATGCCCTCGTTGAACCTCCTCAGGCATTGACTATACAGATAGGTACACAAGCACCTACATGCAGAAGATAACTCAAAAAAAAAAAATAATAAATTAAATAAAATCAATAAATAAATCAAATAAATAAATTTTTACAATTTAAAATAAATAAATAAATTTTTAAACATGTGTTGCTTGTGCTGGATACGCTTTAGTGTCCAATTTGACACAACCTGGGCTTAGGAGGCTCAATTGGGGAATTGGGCTCCATTGGATTGGCCATGGCCCCACTGTGGAGTAATGTCTTGATCGTCACAGCAGTTGTAGGAAGGCAGCCACATGAGTGGTGCCACACCTGGCAGGTTTTGTGTACCTATAAGAAAGCAGGTCTGGGCTTCGCCAGGGGAGCAAGCCAGCTGAACAGCATTCCTCCATGGCCTGTTGCTTCAGCTCCTGGCCTCAGGTTCCTGCCCGGAGTTCGCTGGGCTCCCTAAGTGATGAACATGTGACCATGAGATGTTAGCTAATTAAACCCTTCCTCCCCACATTGGTTCGGTCAGAGTGTTTGTCACAGAATGGAGACAAACTAGAACGTGCGTTACCAAGCCCTGGCTCTTTTCTCTTGCTCTTGAATGAAAGATAGTTGAGTTAAATTTACAAAGAAGCAGATTTTGGGTGTGGTGGCACATGCCTTTAATCCCAACACTTGGGAGGCAGAGGCAGCCAGATCTCTGGCAGTTTCAAAGGCCAGCCTGGTCTACAGCAGTGAGTTCCAGGACAGCTGGGCTTGCAGGGAGACCCTGTCTCAAAAAGACCAAAAAAAAAAAAAAAAAAAAAAAAAAACAAAAAGAAAAAAAAAAAAGAGGCAGATTTATTTTCCTTCCCAAGAAGGAATCTTGAATAATTAGAACTTCTGAAAACTAGAGTCTGAGTTCCTGCAAGGATGATTCCCCATTACTAAATTGGAAGCCATCATGGTTGGGAGGTAAAGGCTCCCAAACAGGTCGGAATAGGCACTCCTTTGTGGGTCGGAGGTTGACCCAGATGCCCTTTTAGGAATGTAGACCATGAAATCAGGACACACTTCCAACTTTCATTCTTTTCAGTGCTGCCTGTCCCTGGCCACAGTCTGCACATGGCCCTCTTTACCTCACTAATACCTTAATTTCAGTGATTTAATGCACATCATTGCTGGCCACTTTCATCACCAGGCCCCTACTTCACGTAAACATACCTAGATGCTCACACAGGCAGCCTCTCTGCTTCCAGGCCTTCTAGCCCATCGCTAACAATCTAAGTAGATTGTATTTCCAGTAATGATGAGGAAAGAAAACCATAGATAGACATATAACCTCAGGATTAGAGTGACAGAACTGAAGAAGTTGGGAACATTCCTCATTGCAAAACAGTTTTGATTGAAAAATCAACATGGGGGCTGAAGAGATGATCTCAGCGTTAGAGCACCAACTGCTCTTGCAGAGGACTCAGGTTCGATTACCAGCACCCACATGGCAGCGAGAGAAACAGTCTTTAACCCAGTTCCGGGGAATCCGATGCCTCTGTCGTGCTCCAAGGCATTGCATGACAAGTGGGTGGTACCAACCGTACATGCAGACAGTATATTCATACACATAAAAATACATAAATAACATAAATAAATAAGAAATAATATAATAAATAAGAAAAAACAGAAAAAAGAAAAATCAACAAGGAAAAAAAATAAAAAAATATATTAAAAAACTCAAATAAGGACCAGGTGTGGTGTGTATACCTAATCCGCACTTCAGGAGGCAGAGGCGAGGATATCTGTGGTTCAAAGACCAGGTTCAGCTGGGCTAACAGGGATGCCTTGTCTCAAAAAAAAAAATAAAATGACCAGGAAGAACTTAATGTCACATTCCATAGTACCATTTTATAGTTCTCACAGTTAGGGAGAGGCAATGTTATCCAAAAAATATATTGCATTTATACTTGTTTTTTTTTTGTTTTTTTTCTTTTTGGTTCTTTTTGAGACACGGTCTCCCGTAGACCCAGCTTGTCCTGGAACTGCCCTCTGTAGACCAGCTGCCTTGAACTCAAAAAGAATCTGCCTGCCTTGCCTCCTGAGTGCTAGGGATTAAGACGTGCACACCACGCCCGAGCTTGCATTTAATACTTGTTATGACTATAAATCAGCAGGCCAAGACTAAACTTGGTGCAAGGTGCAGATACCAGGGAAACAGTGGGTGGGAAAAAAGTTCTGTTGGTCTGTCTTTTTGGTGACTTTCTTTCTTCTTTCTTTCTAGTTTCGTTTTTGTTGTGCCTTCTCTCTCTTCTCGTATCTCTCTCTCTCTTTCTCTCTTCCTTGTCTCTACTCCTTACCTTTCCTTTTTCTTCCTTCCTTCTTCCTTCCTCCTTCCTTCCTTCCTTCCTCCTTTCTTTCTTTCTTTCTTTCTTCTTCTCCCTCCCCCCCCTCCCCCTTCCTTCCTTCCTTCTTCTTTCGTCTTTTTGAGACAATCTCCCTGTAGCCACAGCTGTCCTGGTACCTGCTATGTAGACCAGCGCGGCCGTTGACTCCCAGAGATCGGTTGCCTTTGCCTCCCAAGTGCTGGGATAAAAAGATGAAATCAGCGAGGTGAGAGCAGAGCTTTTTCTTTTCCCACTGGAGAGGGCAAGAAATGCTTCGCAGACATGAGGGTGAGCAACATGGTAGGACACATGTACAGGGTTACTCAAGACAAGAAAATACTCAGCCATTGTGCAGGCCTTTCTCATTTACCTAGACAATGGGCTTCCATCATTATTGACCATACTGGTACCTCCTTTGGATGACTGTAACTACCAAGTTAGCTTCAATAAAATTGTCAACACAAAATGTTTGCTCTGTGGGGCTGGGAGATGGGTCAGTGGTGGAGGCATCGACTGCCTTGCAGAGGACACAGGGTTTGAATTCCACACACCCCTGGCGGCAGCTAAGACCCGTCTTTTTTTTTTTTATTTTTTTTAATTTATTTCGTATGTGTATGAATGTATTGTCTGCATGCAAGTCTTGACACCCGTAAGTGCAACGCCGACGAGCGTCAGAAGAGGGTGTCGGGACTCCCCTGGAACTGTGTTCTCCTGGATTGGAGTTTTAGATCGGCTTCGCCGCAATGTTGGTGCTGGGGATCGAACCCGGGTCTCTGCATGAAGCGGGTCGGCGCTCTTCAACCGCTAGTCGACTCTCGCCCAGACCTTTTTCTGTTTTTTTTTTTTTTTATTTGAAAGACCCGTCTTTAACTCAGTTCCGGGGACTCCTAAGCCTCTTCTGACCTCCGTGGCATTGCACAACACAAGGGTGCACCAACTTACTGACAGGCAGTATACCACACACTAAAAAAAAATAAAAAAAAAAAAATGCGCCAGGCATGGTCCGGCGCACGCCATTAATCCTAGCATTGGGAGCAAGGCAGGCGGATCTTTGGAGTTTCAAGGCCAGCCTGGTCACCTACAGTTCAGCTTCAGGACAGCTGGAGCTACAGGGAGACCCTGTCCCAAAAAAGACAAAAAAAAGATGCTGGAGAGAGGGGCTGGAGAGATGGCCTAGCGGTTAAGAGCGCCGACCAGTTCTTACAGAGGACCCTGGTTCGATCCCCAGCACCACATGGCGTGCTGAAACCGTCGAAACTCCAATTCAGAGAACTCCAGTTCCAGGGAATCCGACAACCCTCTTCTGACCTCCCGCGGCATGGCAGACAAGGGTGACCAAACTTGCATTTGCAGAGACAGTACATTCATTACCACATACAGCAAAATAAATAAAATTAATAAAATAAAAAAAAAAAGAGCTGGGAAGAGATGGCTCCTATCAGTTAAGAGCACCGACTCTCTTGCGATGACCCCGTTCGATCCCCAGCACCCACATGACGGTGAGACACAGTCTATAACTCCAATCCAGGGAAACTCCAGTTCCAGGGCGCATAATCCACGCATCCTCTTACTGACTCCGCAGCAGTGCACGACAATGGGTGCAAAACTCCTACATGAGACAGTAAATTCATAGCAAATAATATAATAAATAACTACAATAAATAAATGATTAAAAAAAAAAAACTAAAAAAAGACTAACAAAAATGCTTATCTGTGTCCTGTGGTTACCAGTTATCATAGAAATACTTGGTCTTGGTGACTGAATGGGTGATATCAACGCATTTATTATTTTTTTACAGTTTTCGTTTTTTGTTGGATTTTTTTTTTTGATTGTGTGTTTCAAATGGGTTTATGGGATGAGCTCTAAAGATCCAGGGTGGACGCCAGGCATGTTGGCCCACACCTTTAATCCCAGCATAGGCAGGGATCCGAGTTCAAGGCCAGCCTGGTCTCCTTAGCAAGTTTCCAGGATTAGCGGGAGCATAGGTAACTCGGTCTCAAACAACGACCAGAAAAAAAAAAATGACCAAAGGTGACCTGGAGGCATGTCTCAATGGTCGAGTTGCTTAACTGGGGATGCTCAAAGTTCTGGGCTGCACCTCTATTACTGAGGAATAAAAATGAGTCAAGGTGACAAAATTGGTAGCAAAACTCATTGAGAGGGGTGGAGAGATGGCTCACACTTACGAGCACTGCTGCTCTTGGAAAGGACTTGGGTTCTAATTTGCCCACATATACTGAGCCAACCAACTATCCATAACTCAGTTCTTAGAGGGATCTGATGCCTTTTCTGATACCTCTGCGGCATCCTGACATGAGCTGCATTTTACGTACATCAGGCATTACGACTCACCATAAATAAAATAAAAAAAATTGAATTAGCAGCCTCTCTGTGAAAGCTTTCCATGGGCTCCTCCTGCGTATCAAGAGGCGTAAGCAAGCTAGACCGGGGGCCCCGTGTGGTGGCGCAAACCCCTTTAAAAATCCAGTTCATTTGGGAGGAGAGGCAGAGTGGAATCTTTTTGTGAGTTCAGGCTCAGGCCTGGATCTACAAGTTGAGTTCCAGGACAGCTGGGCACAGGGAGACCATTGTCTCAATAAAAGACCAAAAAAAAAAAAAAAAAAAAAAAGATGGTGCAAGCTAAGAGCTGGACCCTGAAGAAGCACTTAGAAGGTTTCCCTACTAACAGCAACTTTGAGTTGAAGACTACTGAGCTCCCACCCTTAAAAATGGAGAGGTTGGGCTGGAGGAGATGACCTAGTGGTTAAGGCGTCCGACTGCCTCACCGGACCTCACGGGGTCGATCCCCAGCACCACATGTGCAGACTGAGTACCGTCTTGACTCTCCAGTTCCTGGGGAGATCGACGCCCTATTCTGACTCTCCGCAGGCATGCACGCACATGGTTGCCACAAACTACATGGCAGACAGTAATTCATTCCATTAAACAACAAAAATAAATAAAAAAATATTAAAAAAAATGAGAGGTTTGGGCTGGAGCAGATGGCCTAGGCGTTTTTAAGCAGCACCGACTGCTTCGCAGAGACCCGGGTTCGATCCCCACAGCACCCACATGGCGGCTGAGAACCGTGCTGTTAATCTCCAATTCCAGGAGAAACTCCCGTTTCCCAGGGGAATCCAAGACCCCTCTTCTGACTCCCGGCATTGCCGACTCGGGGGGTGCACTAACACATTGCAGACCAGTACCATCCATCACATACAAAATAAACTGAAAAAAATAAAACAAAACGCTCAGGTGGGTAAACAAAAAAAAAAAAAAAAGAGGCCTGATGGGGCACACCTTTTTTTTTTTTTTTTTAATTTCTGTTGTGTATCAATGTTCTGTCTACATAGCAGGTTTGTGCAACTGTGGTCGTGCATCCGAGATGGTCAGAAGAGGGCTAGATTTCCCCTGAACTGGAGTTCTCTTGGGAATTGGAGTTTTCCAAGACGGCTCTTGGCCGCCATGTGAGTGTTGGGGATCAAACCACGGTCCTGCTGTACAGAGCGGTCAGCGCTCTTTAAGCTAGGCCATCTCTGCCAGTCCCGTGGCACATCTTAATCCTAGCACTCGGAGGCAGAGACAGGCAGATCCTTATGTGAGTTCAAGGCAGCTCTGGTCCTCAAGCGTAGTTACAGCGACAGCTGGGGGCACGGAAAGCTCTGTCTCAAAAAAAGACCAAAAGAAAAAAAAAAAAAAAAAAAGCTCAGTGGTGGGCTGGAGAGACAGTCAGCTGTATAAGAGCAGTTGACTGCTCTTGTGCATGGACCTAGTTTTGACTCCCAGCACCCACATGGCGGCTAAGAACTGTCTTTAGTGCCCGAGGCTGTGGCCTGCAGCCATTATCCTGCACTCGGGACACAGTAGGCAGGCGATCTCTTGTGAGTTTCAGGCCAGTCCTGTCTACAGAGTGGACTTGCCAGGCCAGTGGAACAAAAATGGGAGACCCTGTCTCAAAAAAAAAAAAAAAATGTATTACTTGCTGGGCGTGGGGCTGCATGCCTTTAACCCCAGCACTCAGGAGGCAGAGGCAAGCGGATCTCTGTGAGTTCAAGGCCAGCGTGTTCTACATAGTGAGTTCCAGGACAGCCAGGACTATAGGAAGATGCCGTCTCAAAAAATGACACACACACATAAAAGTATTACTTCTTCTTCCAGTTGCTAGTCCCTTGAGGACTGTACTTCTCCAAGTTCACTTATTTTAATATTTATTTGTTCATTTATTCACCTCGGTCTGGGTTCCTGGGTTGTTGTGGGTTTTTTTTGTTGTTGTTGTTGTTTTGTTTTTCCAGTGTTAGGAATTGAACACTGGGCTTTGCACATCTTGGGCCAGTGCTCTAGTCCTATACCATTGAACTCCCTGCCCCCATGCCAGAATTGTTTATCGTTATAATCCTAAAATCTACAACAGTACTGATCACGGTGAAATCAACCCAAACAAAGCCTAAAATCATTTACCAAGGCCTTTTCTATGTCATGCATAGCAATCAGCTCTAGATTTAGAGCTACTAAGTTCAATACATCCGGTTCCACGCACATCAGCAATTGAACTCTAGCAAAGAAGCAAAACCAATAAATCAAGGAATAGATTTTAAGTGTGGGCAGGATGTATTGTGGAGCACAGATGAAGAGTATCCACAGGAAAACAGAGCATGCTGCCCGGACAGGCAGTGCTCTGGTGGAGCTTGAAGGACACTGTGCCAGCTGGACATGGGTAGAAGCAAAGAGGCACAATGGCCTGAGACAGCCAAGTAGTTCAGAGTGCCTGATATGGCACCTTTTCATTGCCGTATCAGGTGGAAGAGGCAAGCAATGTTTGCAAAGCCCAGAGCATGCACGGCCTTCAATTTCAAGTTCAGAGCTGCAACATTGTCCTGAAATACTTGAAGAAGCCATTGAATGTTTATGCAAGAGAATAGTATAAAATGACCAGGGGGGGCTGGTGATGTAGAACAGTGCTGTAGCATATGCTTGAGATGAACGAAACCCTGGATTTGAACTCTGGTATTAAAAAACACAAACAATCTTTGTGAGTTCAAGGCCAGCCTGGTCTACAGAGTGAGTTCCAGGACAGCTGGGGCTACAGGGAGATCCTGCCTCGAAAACACCAAGAAAAAAAAAAAAAAAAGAAAGAAAGAAAAACAAAAAAAGGCCGCGTGGCGGTGCAGGCCTTTAATCCTAGCACTCTGGAGGCAGAGGCTGGTGGACCTTTGTGAGGTCAAGGCCA
>VZQC01009736.1:0-45828 GCA_009823505.1 Rhizomys pruinosus
TACTGATTCATGGGCTGTAGCCAATGGTTTGGCTGGATGGTCAGGGACTTGGAAGGAGCATGACTGGAAAATTGGTGAGAAAGACATTTGGGGAAGAAATATGTGGATAGAGCTCTCTGAAGGTCAAAGGATGTGAAGATACTTGTGTCTCATGTAAATGCTCATCAAAAGATGATCTCAGCAGAGAGTGAGTTTAATAATCCAGTAGATCGGATGACTCGTTCTGTGGATAGTCAGCCTCTTTCTCCAGCTATCCCTGTTGTTGCTCAATGGGCCCATAAACAAAGTGGTCATGGTGGCTGAGATGGAGGTTATGCATGGACTCGACAGCATGGACTTCCACTCACCACGGCTGATCTGGATACAGCTGCTGCCAAGTGCCAGATTTGCCAACAGCAGAGACCAACAATAAGCCCCAATATGGTGCTATTCCCCAGGGTGATCAACCAGCAACCTGGTGGCAGGTCGACTACATTGGACCACCTCCATCATGGAGGGGACAGAATTTTGTTCTTATAGGAATAGATTCTTGTTCTGGTTATGGGTTTGCCTTTCCTGCATGTAATGCTTATGCCAAAACTACCACCCAGGGACTTACAGAATGTCTTATCCACCATAATGGTATTCATCACAGCATCGATCCTGACCAAGGAAATCACTTCACAGCCAAAGAAGTTCGAAGGTGGGCCCATGGTCATGGTATCCACTGGTATTACCATGTTCCCCACCACCCAGAAGCAGCTGGCTTGATAGAACAATGGAATGGCCTCTTGAAGACACAGTTACAGTGCCAATTAGGTAGCAATACCCTGGATGGCTGGGGCAAGGTTCTCCAGCAAGCAGTATATGCTTTGAATCAGCACCCACTATATAGTACTTTCTCCTATAGCCAGAATTCATGGGTCCAGTAACCCAGGGGTGGAAGTTGGAGTGATTCTACTCACTATCACCCTTAGTGACCAGGTAGGAAAATTTTTGCTTCCTGTACCCATGACCTTGCATTCTGTTGGTCTACATGTTTTGGCTCCAAAGTGGGGAGAGCTTTTGCCAGGAGATACAGCAAACGTTCCATTGAACTGGAAGATTAAACTTCCCCCTGGCCACTTTGGGCTTCTACTGCCCTTAAGCCAATAGGCTAAGGAAGTAATAACAGTAGTAGGAGGAGTGATTGATCCAGACTACCAGGAGGAAATTGGACTTTTTCTCCACAATGGGGACAAGGAAGATTATGTCTGGAAGGCAGGATATGCTGTATGGTGCCTTCTGGTGCTACCATTTCCCATGATTAAGGTCAATGGAAAACAACAACAAGCCAAACCAGACAGGACAACAAATGGCCCAGACCCTTCAGGGATGAAGGTATGTGTCCACTCCCCGGGAAAGATGCCAAGCCTGATCGAGGTGTGCTTGCTGACTGGTTGCGGAAAATTACAGAATGGTCCGTAGAAGAATGGGTAGTATCAATATCGGTCTGTTGGCCACGAGGACCAGTTGCAGAAACATGGATGATAATAGATATTAACTTTTGTCCTATTGGTTAAGGAATGTGCTTGTCATTATATCTATACTATATATATATAGCATATATATATACTATATAAGACTGATACTTGTGTTGTTCCCTGTTGAATGTGCAATTGAGATAAGTGTTAAGTGGTGTCATATTTAGGTTATTAGATAATGAATGTCTAAGTGTCTCCTCAGGAAATTAATACATATTTTTTTCTTTTTTTTTTTTTTTTTTTTATTTATTTCGGTATGTGTATCAATTTCCTGTCTGCATGAGGCTGTTGCACCCGTGCGTGCCAATGCACGGAGAGTCAGAAGAGGGTCTCGTATTCCCTGGAACTGGATTTCTCTGGAATTGCGAGTTTCAGTGGCTTTTCTCCAGCCGCCACAATGTGGGTGCCTGGGATTGAACCGCGGCCCTCTGTAAGGGCGGTCGGCGCTTTTACCCGCTAGGCCATCTCCCCAGCTCCCATTACCTACCTATTCTAAGATATAATTGCTTTTTGGCTCATGCCATGAGCACTTATAATATGTTAGGTTGCATTATGACTTTGCCCTTCGTTTGCAATTTGGGGACATTTAAGCATAACATAAGGAGAGGTATTTAATGGGTGTCAAGTTGACACGGGGTGGACTTGTGATGGTTTAATCCTGGGTGTCAACTTGATGGACTAAGGAACAAAGAAGAGAAAGAGGATCTTGGGATTGGACCACCTCAACCCGGATGGCCCACCCAAACCAAACATGTATAGGTCTAACTTCTGTGGAGGCAGTATAAATGGCCATGGCAGAGGGGAGCTGGTCCCTTTTTTCTTACAGCTTGCCTTTCTCCTCTGGTCTGACGCTTGTTTGCTGCTGTGATCAACCTTGCAGAACCCAGCATGTACTGAAACCGCAGATCTCCTGGAATCCACAAGGCCTTCACACCAGATTGGAACTACTGAAACATCCAGCCTCACAGACTGAAGCAGTTCCCGGATTCTCGCCTCTCCCAGGGTTGGTGTGGCTTACCGTTGGATCTTTGAACTCTGTCATGAGAGCAAATCAATAAATTATACATAGCTATCTCTATTCACCCTGTTGCTTCTGTTTCTTTAGAGAACCCTGACTAATACACTGCTCCTACGCAGAGGTGTGGCAAGCAATCTCATCCACCAGTCTGGGGTTCAGCTTCAGCTCCCACAGGGCTTCCTACAGTCCACACTCAGTGCAGAGGGTTGTGAGACCAGCAGATCTTGATGCTCAGCTTGCCCAGAGCTGCATTCAGAATCCTCCAGATGTGGTTGGGTGATGGGTCCAACAGCTTCAAACCCCCTGCCAGGCCTGAGAAGATAAGGGGTCTGTTCCAGTCTGTTCTTTCCCATTGTCTGTGCCAAAACCAACTGCTGGACTGACACCAACTTTGGAGAGGAAAGAGTTTATTCAGACTTACATCTCTGGGTCACAGTTCATCACTTAGGGAGTCCAGCTTAGGAACTCATGGGCAGGAATGGAGGCAGGTCTGTGAAGCACAGGCCATGGAAAATGCTGTTACCTGGCATGCTCCCGGCCAGCCCAGCCTGCCCTTTTATACCGGTACATAACAACAACCTGCACAGGGTGGCACCACTCATGTGGGCTGGGCCCTCCCACAATGCTCGAACTCATCAAGCCCTAATCCTCACATGATGCCCAAGGCGGATCCCAATGGAGCCACTTCCCCATTCGAGGCTCCCTCAACCCAGGGTGCAAGTTGACACTTAAAGCTATCCAGCCACAATTGACCCTTGCTCAACTTGACACAAACAAAAAATCATTAGTAACCCATACCTTTCATTTCTTATCCCCAAAGTCTGATGTTAACATTATTACCACCCCTTAAAGACAGTTACAAACCTTTAACAGCCTCACAGTCGCTTAAAAGTCCAAACACTAAACAGTTCAGTCTCTTAAATTTGTAATTTTGGCTGCTGTAAAATCCAAACTAAGTACTGTCTTATTCTAGAAGGGAAGGATCAGGTACACTCAAACAAAATGTAATTCCAGCAAAGTAGCTCAGGCTGGACATTTGAGATTCACTCACAAACTCTTCTGGGCTCCAAAGGTTTGGCAGCTCCCCCTTCTGACTGACATCTGTGGCACACACTGCTCATCTTGAAGGCCCAGGCCACGCCCCTTTCACAAACTGCTGCCGGCTTGGTGGTCATTCATGACTCTGGCATTTCTCCAAACGCTGGGTGTCGCCATGCAACTGAGGCAGCCCCTTCACCAATGGTCTATTCTGACCTCTCCTGGTTCAAAGCTTCAGCTTCTCTCCATGGCCCTGCAATCCTGGAGTCTTTACTGCTGCCACTGAGGTGCACTTCCACCAAAGGTCTTTTCCTTGCCTCTCACAGTGCCACGCCTAGGCTGCTCTCTGTGCCCCCCTCAAATTTTCAACATGAGAACCATATAGGCGACTCTTATCCACCTAATCAAGTCCTGCTTGTGGCTTGAGATGGAGGCTCATGCCCCTTCTGGGACAACCAGCTTTTGTGTGCTGACCCTAAAGGAATTCTTCCCAGAAGATTCAACAGTGATGCTAGTCTCTTGTTACAGCTGATTATTCATCCCCAACCAACCAGCACAATGCCCAGTACACCAAAGACTTTCACTTACAGGGTCTGGTCTATTGTTACTTACAGCTAATTCTCCACAGCCCCAGCTGAACAGAAACCACAGATTCTCAATTCAAAACATAATACAAACATTCTTGATAGTCTCTGCTTCCCTTGAAACTAGAAACTCACAAGCCTAGGGCCTCCATCTTCTACAACCTCCTTAAGTTCAAAACTGCCCGGCTCACAGCAACAATCTTTAGGCATTCCATGATCTTCCAGCCAAAGTTCCAAAGCCCTCCACAATCTTCCTCCCTAAAACACCTAGGTCAGGTCTGTCCAGCAATACCCCACTCCTGGATTGGTACCAATTTCTGTTCTAGCTTTGTCTTCCATTGCTGTACAAAAACACTCTGCTGACACCAACTTTGGGCGGAAAGGGTTTATTCAACTCACACCTTCCTGACTGGGTCACAGTTCATCCCTTAGGGAGCCCAAGGCAAGAACTCAGGGCAGGAACCTGGAGGCAGGAGCTGAAGCACAGGCCATGGAGGAATGCTGTTCACTGGCTTGCTCCTCTGGCTCATGCCCAGCCTGCCTTCTTATACGGTACACAACAACCTGCCCAGGGTTGCACCACTCATTGTGGGCTGGGCCCTCCCACACTGCTCGACCATCAAGACAATACTCCACAGATGTGGCCACAGGTCAGTCCAATGGAGCCAATTCCCCAATTGAGGCTCCCTCAACCCAGGTGTGTCAAGTTGACACTAAAGCTATCCAGCACAGGGTCCAATGTCCTTGATGGCATTGTGGGACAGCTCCATTTTATGTAGAGGGCTTCTACCAATCAGCGTAAAGGGCAGCAAGGTACAACCAATCACTGTAAAGGTCTGGAGGAGTGTAGCCAATACATTGTGGGGGCGGTGCCAGGAAATGCACTACTGGGCCTTCTAATTACAGTGTGGGACAGAGTGACAAACACTCTATGCGGCCTTCTTCTAATTAGGCCCAGAAATGGCCTACAAAATCTTTTTTTGTTAGAGAACTTTGTTTTTGCATCTCTTGGGAGGCTGAGGCAGGAGGATTTCCATGAGTTTAAAGCCAACCTGGTCTACACAGAGTGAGATCCTGTCTCAGATTTAAAAACAATGTAAATAGGACTTCCTCGGAAGGCCAGATGGTGAGTGTCTTGTGCGTTGTTTGTTTCCTAGTGCAGAAGCATCGTTCATGCTGAGAGAAATCAGTGTGAGAAACAGAAGCCTCCAGCCTCCCAGGCCTGGGCACCCTCTAGCCTCCCCGTCCTGTCCGTACTCCTGGCTGGCTCCTTGGCCCCTGTCCCATTCCATTAGCCCTTTATTATAGATCATTTCCTTCTCTAATTGCCCACCTTGCATAATTTAGCACAGCCACACTGTGTCTCATTCCCAAAGGTTTAATTTCATGTCTTTGGCCTGAGTTCCTTTCTCTCCAAGTGCAATGGCTACAGAAAGGAGAGCACAGCATCTCCAGGTGGGAACTGTAAACGCTGCCCTCCGTCCTGCTCCTGTGGGTTCCAGGCACCAAGCTAAGCACTTCACACACGATACTTTGCTTAGTTATTTTGACAGTCCTATGATATGTGCTGGCCTGTGCACCCTCCAGCGCTCATTTAGATGCTCCAGGTCACACAGCTCAGAACTGGCTGCAACAGGAATCTGCTCTAGGTCACTTACCTCATGGAATCCCCAGCACTGACCTGTGTGGTCAGAACTATTGCACCCATTTTACAGGTGAGGAAAAGGGGAGGCTCATGGAGGTGAAGTCACTTGTCCATGATACACATTAAGTGATAGCTGGGGGCTGTTTTGAATGTATTCTATGGGGTCCACGACCTGTCCACTAATGAGAGGCCTGGGCAGCAGTGACCCAGGGATAGGAGAATCCACCCTCCTGGGCACACTTAGGGCTGGTAACTGAATAACAACAGCATCCTCCCTGAGCTTGTGACTCGTGCCATCATGGTTAAACAGGGTCCATTCCATGGCTAGCTGAAATTCCCACCCAATTGTCCAAGCTCCTGGGGCCTGGTCCTTTCCCAGGTGTCCAGTGCAGGAGGGTAGGAGCCAAAGCTGTGGTCTAGTTAGAGGGCTACATCTCTCCCACAGCGGACGCTGCTCTTGGTGGACACCATGCCCACAGGAACTTAGCACCTATCCTCTCTGCTCTCATGACCACCGTCCTGGTGATGACAAGTGGCCCTGTCATCAGACTCAGGGCATCTGAAGGGCCAAGATGGCAAGCAGCAGGGCAAAGTGGAGCCTCAGGGAAGCTCAGGCTGTGGACAAGACTCTCCTGGGGGATTTCACAGAGCCAAAGGAAGGCTCCCTTCACAGTGCCTAATACCACAGGAAGAATGATAGTAGGCTTTTTAGAAAAGCTCTGTCCTAGGGGCTGGAGAGATGGCCTATCGGTTAGGAGCACCGACCGCTCTTACAGAGGACCCGGGTTCGATCCCCAGCACCCACATGGCGGCCGAGAACTGTCTGAAACTCCAATTCCAGGAGAACTCCAGTTCCAGGGGAATCCGACACCCTCTTCTGACCGCAGCATTGCACGACACGGGTGCACAGACCTGCATGCAGACAGTACATTCCTACACATACAGAAATAAATAAAATTAAAACAAACAAAAAAAGAAAACCTCTGTCCTCCTGCCACTGGGCGTCCAGTGCTAGTGCCCCCTGTACTGTCCATTGCACACTGGTCTACAGATGACAAATCTGTTTCTTGCCCATCTCGCCACCATACAGCTGCCCTGTCCCCAGCTCCCAGAAGAAATGGAGCCTGGAATGTGCGGGACACAGGTCATTGGGAAGGTGAGTAGCCATTTGAATCAGCTTCAGTTTGCCCATCTGTAAAATGAGGGAGATGAAGACAAGGTCTCTCATAACTGTACCTTCCCGCACTACCTCTAAGGCCAGATCTCTGGGAAGCTCTGGGGAGTGGGCAGGCAGGCTGGCAGGTCGGTGCACCAGGGACAGCGTCTAGCCTCACAGTACCTGTGGCTCTCCAACCTGCTATGAACATGGGCATGCTGTTGTATGAAGCAGGTTTTGCACACTGTGATGGGTCTATAACTACAGAGCAAATTCTCCATCATTAGCATATGCTTATTGTCTGTTAAATGTATACAGTGTACATTATTTCCCCCAAAGAGTAGAAGTCACCAAGAAACTGGCTCCAGTGATGGTCACATATGCTCATATTTTTTTGACTTGGGAAAAGAGGGACAGCTGGGATGGGGGAGTCTCCCCACAGCACAGTAGATTCTGGGCTCTAGAGTACTGGGAAGGACAGAGTATAGGGTAAGACAGGACATTCCACCACCAGCTTGGACCCAGGAGATAGTTATCAGGGCAGGGACAGGCTCCCGGAGCACCTACCTGTGCCAACTCTGCCCAGAGTGCTGCAGAGGGTCAGAGAGAGGTACTGGAGTCTGACCACCACCTGCCCTCAGGGGACCCAGAGTCGCCTCCCTGAGCCTCCCAACTGTAAAGCAAGGATGAAAGCAGCCCCTCCCCTTGTACGGCCAGGACTCTGGACCCTGCTGATTCACCCAGGGCTGGGAAGATTCACCATAGGGCATTTCAGACAAACCTAATCCTTGTGCCACAGACAGTGTGGACACCTCATGTACCAGGGTTTGCACACAGCCCACCACCTTCAGGACTTCCTTCCTGTTAGATTTTGTCCAGGTCCTCAGCTTACTGGGGGACAGTTCTCAGCAAAGGTCTCTGTCCCCTGGGCCTGGGCTTGGCCATCAGCCCAGACTGCACATCATTGTGCCAGTCATCAGCCAGCACTGAGGAAAGGCTGGGTGGGGGCACGTGCTGCCCCTACTTCACTCACGGGCCTGAGTCCCTGCTGCAGGCAGGAGCAGCATCAAGCGCATCCTGTGAACTTTGCCTACCCAGAAGACAAGCCCAGACTCCTACCCCATTCCTCTTCTCCAATTTAGATGCTGTAGTATAAGATGTGATGCTGGGGGCTGCAACAACCATCTTGTAACTATGAGTCAGCAAGCCAAGGACCAAAAGCCAACACAGGCCAGGTTGGTTAAGGGAGAAGAGGAAGAGTCCAGACCTTTGTTGACATTCCTAGGCATGTGGCCAAGCTGGAACTTCACATAGCCAAACACCTGATTATTACAGAGCATTTCACGTCCTGATCACTAGAGCCACTATTCTCCTGGTCACGCTGCCTAACACCATGTCCTTGGCAATGTGGTGGCTGTTTATCTACACTATGGGCTTTAGGATCCTACAAGGGAGGGGGTAGTGTCCTCATCTATTGCAACAGTTCATGGTTGAAGATGCAGTAGATCCCAGTTACCATTGACAGGAGGAACGAAAGAGCAGTTAATACCTAAATGAGCTCACTGAAAGTCAAAGGTCATACAAACTGTAAAGTGTCCAGTTGAGACGCAAGACCGAGCTCTGGGGAGAGATTGCTCAGTGATTAAGAGTACCGGCTGCTCTAAAAATAAAAACCTGCCAGGCGTGGTGGTGCACGCCTTTAATCCTAGCACTCAGGAGGCAGAGGCAGGCAGATCTTTGTGAGTTCAAGGCCAGCCTGGTCTACAGAGTGAATTCCAGGACAGCTGGGGCTACAAGGAGACCCTGTCTCCAAAAGACCGGAAAAAAAAAAAGAGTACCGGCTGCTTTTGCAAGGGATCTTGGTTCAGTTCCCAGCACCTACACAGTGGCTAACAACTGTCCATAACTTCAATTCCAGGAATCCAATGCCCTCTTCTGGCCTCTGTAGGCATTGCATGCACACCAATGCACTTACACACATGCAGGCACAACACTTTACACATAAAGTACAAATAAATAAATTAAAAATAAAAAAAATTAAAGATTAAGCTCTAGCAACTGGCCAGCACTGGGGACAGGAGAAGTGAAGGTAGGAAGCAGGGACATGCCACCCGTGGTCTCAGCAGGAACGAGCCCCTGTCCTCCTAGAAATCCCTCCTGCTGACAGACCTGGGGGCTCGCCTGCACCTTCCAACACCTTGACCCCTCCTCCTGCTCTTGGTGCGGTGGGCAGCACCTCTTCCCTTCCCTGTATGCTGAAATACAAGGCTCTCGTTCTGTCACATTCCCCTGAGCAATGATCAGGAGGATCTGAAGGGTGATCACTGTGCCAGTGCTGTCCCCCACAGAGGTCTTCTGTAAGTGATAAGGAACGGAGCTACAGGAGAGGGACCGAGGGAAAGGAGAGGAATGCTCAGGGCAAATAGCTTTTCCAAATGTCAGCTCCTGCTTTGGCATGGAAACTGGATTAAAGGCTTGTTACAAATGCATTTTGCCATCAGAATGAGAGATCCATCTCCCCAAATGCTTCTCTCTGACAGTTGGCATCACGGAGTTTGACAGAACTCATTTTTCCATCCGACGCATGAGATCAAGGCACCAGCAGAACTCGCTCCTCCGGACGCACTGGGCCGGCTCCCTGCTTACCTTGATTGGGGTGGGGAGGGTTAGAGGGAATTCTAGCAGAACCGAGAGTTCTTCTTCCCCTAGAAAATTTCCTAGATTAAGGGACTTGGTGTACAGTTGGGGGCCAACCTGGATGTAACAGGGTTCTCGTCTGGGTCCTCCATGATCTGAGAAGCCGGCACAGAAAGCTCCTAGCACAGGCTCTGTTGCCCAAGTCTCACAGCCTCAGTTTCCCCTTCATTATGTCTTCTGGGTGTGAGGGCACAGAGTAGGCCTTCCACTGCCCTCTGTCCCCAGGAGGCTGTGTGGAGTAGAGGGCAAGTAGGCTGCAGACACAGTCTGGGCAATGCAGGGGTGGCATTCAGAGGCTCGTGTGCTGCTCCCGGCTCGTGAGCGGCTGCTGCAGATGTTGCCTGCCTCCACAGTATCTTTCCTTGACAGTGATAAAATTCCCAGAAAGGTGACTTCCAAGAGCAGATTGTCTCTGTCTCTTACAACGGTCATAGCCCTGGTTGCTTGGCTTCTAGGTTGTGTATGGGGCAGAAAGGTCCTTAGGAGAGGGAAATGGCCTCACGAGGATGGGAGGCAGAAGGGACTGAGGACACGCACACCCAGTGACGTGCCTTCTGTTCCAGCCTAGTTTCCCTCACTTTCGAATAACCCCATCAGAGTCTGACTACATCCATGGGCTCATCCATTTGGGAGACCACAGCCCACATGTTCTAGATTGGTTTCTGTTGCTAAGACACTGATCAAAACCAGTTTGGAGAGAAAGGGTGTATTTAACTTTTCAACTCCCAGGTCACAATCCAACACATGGGAAGTCAGGGGGGAACTCAGGGCAAGAGCCTGGATGTAGGAACTGAAACAGGGACCATCGAGGAATGCTGCTTACTGAGCTGCTTCTCTGGCCTGTGCTCAGCCTGCTTTCTTATACAACATGCAACAACCTGCCCAGGGATGGTTCTACCCACAGTGGGCTTGGCACTCTCACATCACTCAACAACCAAGACAATGCTTCACAGACATGCCCACAGGCCAACCTGATAGGGGAAATTCTCCAACTGAGGTTCCCTTTCCCAGCCATGTCATGTTGATGACCAAAGCCAGCCATGACACCATGTGATCCAGTCACATCCAAGTGGCTGGATACCAAGGCATTAGCACACACATTTGCAGCAGATACTTCAAATCTAAACTGTGATGGTCTTTGAGCCAGACACCCTGGGTTCAAATCCCAGTTCCCCCACTGGCTTACTGTGCTCCACTAGGCAGGTGCTTGCCCTCTCTGTGCCTCAGTTTCCCCATCTATACCCGGTTGACACCAACCTTGAAGACCAAGCACGGGTGATGGTCTATAAGGGCTCTGTCTCAAGCTCAAGACATACTTGTTATTCCTGGTCGTTTCCCTTGTGCCCCAGAAGAGATCAGGCTCAGTGTACCAGCCTTCCTCTGCAAGAATCCATGCCCTCTGAAAAAGCACCCTGTGTTCCTCAGCAGGGACTCGCTGGTTGGCAGAACAAGGTCTCCATGCCCAGTGGTGCCCAGTGGCACACTCAACTTCAGGTTGAGTAAGCTCAGAGCCACCTGTTCCTAGTGGGTGGGCCAGGGTAGGTCCCTTGGCTCTCTAAGCTGTCACAGCTCTTCTGTGACACACCATTCTTCTGGGTTTGTAGAGGGTGAGCCTCTCTGCTGTAGGTGTACCTGAGCTTGGGCATGTGTAGGCTAACATTTCAGCCAGCATGCTTCAGAGTCACAAGTAAAACTTAACATGACCTCTCTGTTTCTTCCCGAAAGTTGGGATGACGTGTGACATTATGGGAGTTCTAGGATTGGACTCCAGGAGGTAATGTCATGCAGTGTGGGCAGTTGTCTGTCCCAACCCTATAAAAGCAGCTTGCCCTATAAGAATAAAGGGAATTCCTACAAGTTGTACCACCTGATGAGATCTCTGGGTTGTTATTGTGCTTGGTTTTCCTTAGCCAGATGGATCATGGGACTGTTAATCTTACAGTTAACTTTTTGGTTTTTCCATTCATGGGAGTCAGCAACTGTCTGGCCAATTGGGAGGTTGCAAAGGCCGAGTGGGGGCCACGGAGGCCATCAGCTTTATGGTTGCATTTTGGCTGTACAAGATTACCAGTCTCGCAGCCGTGGGGCCATCGGCTCTAGCATGTGTTTGGCCATGAGGTCGTCATCCTTACAGCTGTCCAGGAGGCCAGTAGCCTCCTGGACAGCAGGAAATTACAACACTCTGCCCTTCCTCCATGGCCCCTGTCCGTCTTTTTCTTGAGAAAAAGCCTGTTAGAGCCTTTCCCGTGGCATTCATTCCCTGTTTTATTTCCCATCATCTGAAACTCCCTACACCTTGCATTGGGAATCACCTGGAAAATCACACCTCCAGCGTTGTTGATTCAAGTGTTAATATGTGCAATATAAATATTTACATTATACCCAAGCATATGGCTCCCTGTCTTGGCACCTTTTTTTTTCACTTGTTGATTTTCTGAGAGCTGGTGAAAGGGGAACAGTTCCTGGGCAGCCATTAGTGGACATCAGACAGGTGAGGGTACATCACACTGCAGGTGTACACGTGCCCACAGGGAGATCTTATGTGCATGGGTCGTAGAGGAGACCAGAGTTCATGGTGGTGGCCAGGTCATCCTGGGGGTGGAAGGGGGGGCTCTTTGTCCCCGACCTGAAGCTCTGCTGCAACCGTTACCCACACGCCAGGTGGCTGGTGTCAGATCACCAAGTTCGCACTTTGGCAGTAGCTTTAGTCCCCACTCCTCCCTTCATTTCATGTGCCACCCAGAAGCCAGGCAGTACCGACACAGAGGTCTACTCAGCTGGGCCAGGCTCTGACTCTGAAACTCTTGCAGCCCTTCCTTTCAGGGCAGCCCTGCCCAGGCCAGCTGCTAGCCGCAGGTTGGCAGGTACCAGTAGCCTATGAAGAAGGACAGTCAAGAGAGACGGTCACAAGGATATCTGTGCCCTGCGGGTGACAGAGAGACAGGAGTCATGTGATCACAGCAGCCACACTTCGCTGAGCAGAGCTTGTGTGCCAGGTTTCCCACAACCTGGGAAGTCACCTGTCCAAGGTCACCTGATCAAGAAGTGAGGACAGAAATGAAACCAAGGTCCCGACGGCTGCAGAGCTCAGGCTCAGAGCCACAGTGCTGGCAGGCCGTCCACCTCCACCATCTACAGGGCCAGCCCGTGTCCTGAAACTGAGTCCCAGACTGTCAGGGCAGAGGGGGCACTGGTGCAATGTTAGCCCTGTGCTGCCCCATCCCACGTTAGCCCTGTGCTGCCCCATCCCACGTTAGCCCTGTGCTGCCCATCCCACATGTTAGCCCTGTGCTGCCCCATCCCACATGTTAGCCCTGTGCTGCCCATCCCACGTTAGCCCTGTGCTGCCCATCCCACGTTAGCCCTGTGCTGCCCATCCCACATGTTAGCCCTGTGCTGTCCATCCCACTGGCTGCTGGCCGCACACAGCTGCTGAGTCCTTGTCATGTGGCTGGTTCAGATGGAGATGCACTGGAAGCATAAATGACACCAGGGACTTATTCATTTTTTATGTGGATGGGTGTTTTGCCTCCATGCATTGTGCAATACCCGAAGAAGCCAGGAGATGTGGGTCAGATCCCCCTGGAACTGGAGTTCAGGACAGTTGTTAGCCCCCACATGGGTGCTGGATATGGAGCCCAGGTCCTCTGCAAGAGCAGCCAGTGCTCTTAACTGCAGAGCCTTCTCTCTAGCCCCTTATAACTCTGTACTCCATTGTTAAAATTCAATGTGGAGCCTGACTTACAACTTTAGCTTGATCACTGATGGCAATGTACAGAGAAAAAAAAAAAAAAAACAGATACGGGGTTGGGTGCCATCTGCTGTTTCAGGCACACATTTGGGGGCCTGGGACATAACCTTCATGCATAAGCGGGACCACTGCATGGAGCACAAGTAGAAATCAGATACCCAGTTAAATAGAAGATATGTTAAAGGAATTTCCCCATTTGTTAACTCTCTAAATGTGACTGCAAAATTTAAGACCACACGTGTGTGAACACTGTCCAGGCTCCCAGACAGGAAAGCTTAGAGTGCAGCCCAGAGCAGGCATACGGGGTTCGGGGTGCAGCCTCAAGGCTGAGCCCACAGGCCCAGCATGCTGCGGAAGTGGAGCCTTCAGGGAGCGTGGCTGCTGGGAAAGACTGTCAGAGAGCTGTGAAAAATGAAAGGATAAGAGTAACAAAGAGAAAGGAAATCTATAATCCCCAGGGGAAGACAGAGCTCATTTATCAATTTCTCTTTGAACCTTTCAAAAAAAAAAGTCCGCTGTGAACATGAGGGCTCCTTAGCTGTTGGTTCCCCGTGTGATGGAGCTGTTAGCCCTCAGCCCGTGGGTTATAGAGGAAGAAAGCGATCCGGTGACATTCAGCAGGCCAGCAGAGGCGGAGGCAGCTGCAGACTCTGTGGCTCTGTCCTTGCTGGCTGAGCAGCCTTGGGAAATCAGTCTCCACATCTGGGCCTCTTCATTCCTTCATCTGTAGAAGCAGAGCCCAGAGGCTCTGAAGGTCATGAGCAGATGTTCAGGAATTGGGGGGGGGGGGGGNAATTATTCCCTTATTAAAGTATTGAAATTAAATTTATTTAATCTATCAAATCATGTTCATTCCCTGATTTTATATACTGATCTATCAATAAACATTGTGAAAAAAATTTAAAAAACAGGATCTAACTATGCAGTTTAGTCTGACCTCCATCTTGAGATCCTTCTGCCACAGCCTCCAAAGTGCTGGCGTTACAGCTGGAAGCCACCACACCCTGACGTTGGAAGGGTCTTAATTAGCTTTGATCTGGAAATGAAGACTGAGGCTGTCTCGGGGGATGACAAATGGCTTCTATCTTGGTTTGGAGGGCATTCCTTTTCATCATAACAATAAATATTACATGAAGTTTAAAATTCTTCTTCTTTTTCCTCCTCCTCCTCCTCCTCCTCCTCCTCCTCCCCCTCCTCCTCCTCCCTCTCCCCCCTCCTCTTCCCCTCTTCCTCCCTCCTATCACCTCCCTGTGCATCTTTCTGCCACTTTTACCCCTGCCACCCACAGCTGCTTCCTGACCAGTCAGAGAGCTTAGGCAACACAGAAATCTGCTCAGGGACCCCTTGGTAAGATGCCTTAAAACATCACCAGAAACTGCACCACTCTGCTAAGTCAAAATAGTCCCCTCCCTCTTTAGCCTCATCTGGTTCCTTGAAACCCACCCCAACACTCTGGCTGGCTTCATGGCCCACCACTCAGGCTCAGAACTGATACACCCTCAGCGACCTCAGGCTCTTTGTACATGCTGCCCTTAAGCCCTAAGGTACAACTTCACCTTCTTTCCTCAATTTTCCTGCCCTCACCTCTCAGAACTCAGTGCAACATCCCCTCCCCTCAGAAGCCCTCCTAACCTTCCCACAGGTCAGACCCCGGTACAGTCTTCCACTGAAGGTTTCTGGGAACTTTAACCTTGGCAGGGAAGGTCTGGAGAATCTGGTGACCACTTGTGCCCCTCTTTCTGTGGATAATAGGTCAGGGATTGTGTTCAGTTTTATTCACAGCTGTAGCCCCTGACAGGGAGCCGGGCATGTTGTAGGTGCGCAGTAAATCCCGTAGGAAGGAGGTAGGAAGGAGGAGTGTGATGGAGTCCGAAGAAGAGCAATGAGAGACTGAACACAGCGACACAGGAATGGGAACCGGGAGGGCTCCAGGCCACATGCAGCTGTGAGCCCTGAGACCGCCCTGGGAGTCCCAGAGCTAGGCTGAGGGGCGGAGCCTCAGTGGAGCTGCTTCCCTAGAGGAATGAGGGATCCTGTGTGGGGCTGGGAAGGACCTGGCTCTCTGACCTCATACCCCTCTCCCCCTTTCTCCAATCATCCATGGCTCCCTGGCATCAGCCTGATAACATCCAGACTCAAGTTTGCTGTGCTCACCTCGCCTCCCTCCATTGCACCCCAGAAGGTCACCCCAGCCTCAAGTCCCCTCCAGGCTCAGCTCAGGCCTTGCTTCCTCCCTGAGCCCCTCCAACATCCTTGGTGCTGACTCGCTGGTCCCCATAAACACAGCCGCGTTCTCTGGAGCTGGCCAGTCTCTCCCCAGACCACCAGCTACTCGGGGTGGCAGGAAAGCTCATTTTCCCGTTTGCTTTGGTCCAGTCTTTCCTCACCATGTCTCCACTCCTCCCTCCTGGAATGGGAAGGCGTGTTCTGTCCCACGGTACGCGCGGTATGTGGGAATGTAGGACGTATGTAATCGCATACAGTTAAGAGATTGCCTTACATACAGCAAAGACTTTGGACTCTGGACTTTTGGCGTGTTGAGACTGTTAAAAACTATGGGGCTTTTAAAGTTGGACTAAATGCATTTTTGTATTATAATATCGTCAGGAGCTTATGGGGCCCATGGAGTGGAATGTGGTGGTCCCCTATAAGTTCTCAAGTATCTGGACATTTGGTATATTGGTCCCCAGTTGGGAGCAGTTTGGGGCAGTCATGGAAACCCTTGAAGGGACAGCTTTGATGAAGGAGCCATGTCACTGCACGTAGGCTTCCAGAGTTCATAGCCTGCTCCCACTTGCAATTCTTTCTCTTCTCTCTCTCTCTCTCTTTCTCTCTCTCTCTCTCTCTCTCTCTCTCTCTCTCTCTCTCCTCCCTGTTCCCAATTGAAGATTTGAACTCTCAGCACTTTTCCTGCCTGCCTCCTACCATGATGCGCTCTTGTTCCTCTGGAGCTGTGAGCTCCTCCTACAAGTTGTCTTGGTCTTGGTCTTGGTCTTTTCTTGGTCTTGGTCTTGGTCTTTTTTTTTTTTTTAAATTTATTTCTGTATGTATATGAATGTACTGTCTGCATGCAAGTTTGTGCACCCATGTCGTGCAATGCCGCGGAGGT
Organism: Rhizomys pruinosus; assembly: GCA_009823505.1. Lineage (NCBI taxonomy): Eukaryota > Metazoa > Chordata > Mammalia > Rodentia > Spalacidae > Rhizomys > Rhizomys pruinosus. The sequence goes on from VZQC01009736.1 coordinate 16,501, forward strand.
CAGAAGAGGGTGTCGGATTCCCCTGGAACTGGAGTTCTCCTGGAATTGGAGTTTCAGACGGTTCTCGGCTGCCATGTGGGTGCTGGAGACTGAACCCGGGTCCTCTGTAAGAGCGGTCGGTGCTCTTAACCGCTAGGCCATCTCTCCAGCCCCGGTCTTGGTCTTTTCTTGATCTTGGTCTTGATCTTGGTCTTGGTCTTGGTCTTTTCTTGATCTTGGTCTTGGTCTTGATCTTGGTCTTGGTCTTGGTCTTTTCTTGATCTTGGTCTTGGTCTTGGTCTTGGTCTTTTCTTGGTCTTGGTCTTGGTCTTTTCTTGGTCTTGGTCTTGGTCTTGGTCTTTTCTTGGTCTTGGTCTTGGTCTTTTCTTGGTCTTGGTCTTGGTCTTTTCTTGATCTTGGTCTTGGTCTTCTTGGTCTTGATCTTGGTCTTGGTCTTGGTCTTGGTCTTGGTCTGGTCTTGGTCTTGATCTTGGTCTTGGTCTTGGTCTTTTCTTGATCTTGGTCTTGGTCTTGGTCTTGGTCTTTTCTTGATCTTGGTCTTGGTCTTGGTCTTGGTCTTTTCTTGATCTTGGTCTTGGTCTTGATCTTGGTCTTGGTCTTGGTCTGGTCTTGGTCTTGATCTTGGTCTTGGTCTTGGTCTTGGTCTGGTCTTGGTCTTGATCTTGATCTTGGTCTTGGTCTTGGTGTTTTCTCACAGCAGTGGGAAAGCATCTGATACAGAAGTGTTTGGTATCAGCTCAATAGAAAAGAAATGGTGTAACAGAATCTGTGAAGGTTAAGAGAGAATGTGGGATAGGATAAAACCAACTTAATAAAGCCTTGGGAACTCACAGAGCAATGTGAGAACATGTAACATTCATGTCATCAGAACTGAAAAAGGAGAGGAAGAGTGGACCTGAGAGGATTTCAAGAAGTGATGAGGGGTAATTTTCCAAATTTGTTCAAAGATACAAACCTATAGCTTATTATCCAAGAAGCCGAGTAAGATGAACAGACACACACACACACACACACACACACACACCACTCTCCACATACCACACACACACACACACACCACACACACCACACACCACACATACCACATACCACATATGAAACAACACACACCACACACCACACACCACACATACCACATACCACATATGAAACAACACACACCACACACCACACACATACCACACACACCACACACACACCATACTCACCACACATCACACACACACCACACACACCACACATACCACACACCATACACACCACATATACAACACACACAACACACAACACACACACACACACACACACCCCACAATCTTACACTGAAAACATTCCAATTAACATTTAAAAATTCAAGGCGTAGGACAGACCTTTAAAGCAGCAGAACTCGCACGGCTGCTTCAAGGAGGTGGCTTTCTCTTCTGAAACAATGCAAGTCCAAAGACAAGGCCAAAGGACAGAAAGAAAAGAAAAGAAAGCACAAGTTCTATGAGCTGTGAAATTATTCAAGAATAAAAAGGTGCTGGGCGTGGTGGCACACGGCTTTAATTCCAGCACCAGAGAGGTAGGGCCAGGCAGATCTCTGTGAGTTCAAGGCCAGCCTGTCTACATAGTGAATTCCAGACCAGGTGAGGCTATAAGGAGACCCTGTGTCAAAACAAAACAAAATCTACTTATGTATTTAGCCAGGCCTGGGGCAAATACCTTTAATCTCAACACTCTGGAGGCAGAGGCAGGCAAATCCCTGGTCTTTATGGGGAGTTCCAGGCCTGTTGGGGCTACAGGGAGACCCTGTCTCACCCCCATCCTCCCAAAAAAAAAAAAAAGAATAAAAGGAAATAAGGACAGATTCAGTAAAAAAAAAAACAACTCACTAAAATAATTTATTGTTAGTAGACCTACCCTTAAAGATTGATAAAGAAGTTTCATCCATAAGAAAGTTGAAAAGGAGAAATCCTTGCATTTGAGGAAGATGTTACAGTGGAGGGCTACGGGCTCAGCAGGGAAAGGCTGAGCTGAATTTGATACCTGGGACCCACATGATGGAAGACAAGAACAGACTCCTGAAAATTGTCCTCTGACCTCAATATGTGCTTAATATGCACACACACACAATTATAAATAAATAATAAGTGTTTTAAAAAGAGGTAATAGTGGAAAAAGCAGAAATATAGATATTTACAATAGACTATTTTTTTCTAATAATTCCTTATCAGTGTTTCAGACAAGATTTCAGTTCAGCTATCCTGAGATTCAGTACGCACCTGAGTATGATCCGGAGCTCCAGACTCTCCTCCTTCCCGCCTCCAAATGCTGCGGTTCCAGCTATGTTCCATCACACCCAGAGTTCTTAAAATTTGTATTTGATGTTTAAAACACAAATTATAAAAAGACGCATATTGGAAACAACAACAACAACAGAAAGGGCTGCATCGAAGAACTGACTGAAACAATGAACTTCTGCTCAAAACAGTCAACTTCCTCATGGAGAATTTTGAGAAAGACTGAGAAAGAGATGAAAGGCATGTTTGGCAGAATGCATGAGCTCTGGTGGGGTGGGGGGATGGGGTGAGGACACGGGTCTAGAGTTGTTAAAAAAATAAAAATTAAAAAATTAAAAAAAGAAAGAAAAAAAGATGAAAACAATTAAGCAAAAAAAAAAAACTACCTTGGATTTCTTAAGATGTATGTACCTTCTCTTTCAATAAAAATAGATTTGTTTTCTTAAAAAAAAAAGATCTGACACTCAGAACAATAGTTAAAAGTGGGAAAAAGAAGAGAAACTAATGGAAATGAGGCTTTGATATCTAACCTGAAGTAGGAAATTGTTAGGCTCTATAGAGTATTATAAATCATGTACAATATTGTAACTTGTACTGACAGCAATGAGTATGAAAAAGTCAATATACAAAACGTTGTCCTCAGGAGCTGGAGAAATGATGCAGCAGTTAAGGGCACTGGCTGCTCTTGCAGAGGATCTGGGTTTGGTTCCCAGCACCCACATGGTGGCTAACAGCCATTGATAACTACAGTTCCAGGGGCTCCTACACCCTCTTCAGGCCTCTATGGGCACTGCATACACATGGTGCACTTACATATATGCAGACAAAAATACTCATACTAAATAATAAATAAATAAATAAATAAATAAATAAATAAATAAATAAGTAAAATTTTTAAAAAGATGGCTTCAAAGACAATAAATAAGTCAAGGTAGAATCCTAATAATATTCAAACACCCCACCGTAGGCAAGAGAAAAAGGAACTGTGATCAGGAAACAAACAGAAAACATCATAACAATGGTAGACTTTAGTGGTAATAGACCAATGATTACTTTAAATGTAAATGGGATAAATATTCCCGTCAAATGACAGAGACTTGCAGACTATTAGAAACACAACCCAATTACAAGCTGCTCACAAAAGAGTCACTTCAAATTCAACAACTTAGGAAAGTTGGAAGTAAAAGGATAGAGGAAAATATTCATCTAGTAAGGGATATTACAACAGAACCTCAAAATACATGAAGCAAAAACTAAAGACTGCTGTCCCCAAACTGATATGCAATTATAACACAACTCTTGTTTAAGTCCAAGGGCAGTTTTCTATAGACATAGACAAGCTTATTCTAAAATTTATACAGAAAGGGACAGGTGGACTGGGGAGAGACTCACCCTCTATGTGGACCTGAGGCCTGGAATTCAGATATCCAGCACCTGGGTAGGCAGGAGAGGAAGAGTTGAGGGAGCTCCCTGAAGAAGCCAGCTAGCTAGACTAGCAGAATCAGCAACTTCTGGGTTCAAGTGAGAGACTGCTTCAATATATAAGGTGGAGAGTGACTAAGGAAGACACCGGATATCAGCTTCCACATGTATACCCCCAGATATACAGATGAGAACATGCATATATTCATGCACACATACCACACATGCATACACATGTAAAAAAAAAAAGAGAGAGAAAGAAACAGACCTTCAAATAAGCAAAGTAATCTTTAAAAGGAAGAAAGTGGCAGTAGTCACTCCACGTAATGCTGAGCCTTATCTCACTGGTGTGTTAATCAAGACAGTGTGGTGTTGGAAGAAAGATCAGTAGATCAATAGGAAGAATAGAGAACTGAGTGGGAGACGGGCCCACACAACCATGCTCAACCTCCTTTCTTTCAAAGGTGCAAAGACGATTCAATCAATCAGGGATAGCCTTGAAATCAAACACTTCCTCTGTGATTGAACGTCCGTGAAGAAGTGAACTTCAGTTGAAGTCTTTTACCTTAATTCAAAATGGATCTTGGATTTAAATGCAAACCATAAACCTATAAAACTACTAGAAGAAAACACTGTGAGGAAAGGGGTTTTTAAGTTCAATACCAAGTACACGATTCACACAGGAGACTAACAAATTGGGCCACAGAAAAATTAAAAATTTTGCAATATAAAAACTCATAGAGTACTGATAAAAGATAAACTCCAGAAGGAAATGTATACAAACTACACATGGAGGAAAGCACTGTGAACCACACTATATAAAGAGCTCTCAGAAATCAACATAAAGAAACGATCACTAGGAATATAACTCTGGTTTCTGGTCCAACATGTTAACAGCTCAGAAGTCCTCACTCTTGTCTTCCCAACAAGAAAAAATGCTAACACAGTAAAAACCAGTAACTTTTTAGATTTATTTAGAAAACTGAGGTCATGGGGCAAGCTGTTTTCCTGAACACTGAAGAGATACGATTCAGCTGTGCTGGGCCATACTGGACCTAGTATCAGAAGTGACACTTCAAACTGCAAGTGATGAATTGCTGGGGGATCAGAGAAGACAAGCCTGGAGTTCCAAACTCAATGCTGTCAGGGCCTTGTGCTACAGAGAGTTTTACCTCCAGACACCCTACATCGTCCCCAAGTTTAGATGCTGTTGTAACCCAGTCCTAACCAAAATCCAGGAGCACAAAGTCAAGAGGAAAATGTCCCCTTGCTTGTGGCAGGGGAGGGGAAAGTAACGACTTTGAAATATGACATGGACTTTTTTCTCTTTACTGAGGCCTGAGGGAGGGAAAATACCCAACTCAGGCTCACTGAGACACTGAGTGTTAATTATAAGGCTCTAGAATGTTCCATCCCCATCCCAACCTCTGCACATACTGGGGGCAGTTACAGCTGGAAGAGCTGCAAGCCCTAGATCTTATTTATGGAATATCTACTGAAATCCCCAAACAAGAAGAAAGACAGAAGCAGGAACAGTAGGTGGAATTTTAGCCTCTGCACTATACAGTCGCCACATAGAGAAAGGAGCCCAACTCCCAGCCAGGAAAACACAGCACCTCAGTACACATAGAGACCTTGTCTCAGAGTGCTGACTCAGCCAATGACAGGTGGACTACCGCTGGGAAATGACAAGGGGAGTTGGGGAGACAGCTGCCTCAGTAAAGCACTTGTTCTGCAGGCCTGCAGGCCTAAGCTTAGATCCCCAGAACCCACACAAGGGCTGGTGTACCAGTGTGTGCCTGTAACCCCAGTGCTGGGGAGATGGAGACACTAGAGTCCCTGGGGCTTGTCAGCCGGCCAGCCAGCCGGGCCTAGTTGGTGAGTTTCAAGTAAAGTGAGACACCCTGTCCCCCAAAACAAGGGGGGACAACTCCTGAAGAACAACACCTGAGGTTGATATCTAGCCTATACACACATGCATACATGTGCACAAATACCTGTGCACATACACACACACACACACACACACACACACATACACACAAATACATGATAAGACAGGCTGAAGGCGAAACACAGAACTTGAAGGAGGCAAAGCAAGCCTCTGTAGGAAGTTACACAGGTGTTTCCAGAGAGACACTGATGCCATTTTTATAATAAAACAGCCCAAAGTAACCTATGCTAATCTGACTCATTCACCTGAGGCAAGATCTTGTTAGATAGCATCAGGAAATATTCCAATCTGGAAATCGATGGAAGCCCATGGGAAGAATTAGCTAAATAATGAGGAAGGATGAGTCAATAGACCCCAGTGAGCAGCAGACAGGAAGCCACAGCCCACTCCTGACTACAGGGACAGACACCACACTGACAACAAGGTGACAGAGCAGTGGGTAAATGCAGGCTCTTAACGAATGAGGCAGGGGTCGGTTGGGGTGGTTGGTGGCAGGCAAGCTACCCGGGCTGCACATCTGCTGGTCACAGGAGCAGCTCTGGAGACCTGGACCAGACCCTCACTCACGGAGCTCGGTCACCCCGCCATCTTCATTTGTTGTTGTTTAAATTGTATTTATTATTTTTATTTTATGGGTATGAGAGTATTGCCTGCATGTGTATAAGTGCACCCATGTTGGGCAATGCCTAAGGAGGTCAGAAGAGGATGTTGGACACCCTGGAACTGGAGTTACTGGATGGTTGTTAGATGCCATTTGGGTGCTGGGAATTGAACCTTCTGCAAGAGCAGCCAGTGCTCTTCATCACGGGGCCATCACTCAAGCCGCTACCACTTTCTTTGGTGCGGGGCCGTCATCCTCTTCCGCCCCTTCGCCTTCCATCTGTGATATGCCCTGCTCATCCCCAGACCCCGCAGCTCCACACTCTGATCTTGGCCCCTTGCCAAGACAGTAGTGACCGCTGCAGAACGTGTCGTAGCTGTCTACAGAGCTCAGCCCTGTGCGCTGGGTTTTCCTCTCCAGTAGCTGGCTGTGCTGACATCTGCCTCTACAGCACTCTCGATTCTGTAGGACCCATTTGTCTTAGGGGAGTTTCGGAGACCCCCAAAAGCAGGCTGGACAGAGTGTCTAGGAGACAGGAGGGAGTGCCTTTGTTCACTTAAATTCCACCTCCACCATTTCCTAGTTGAGTCTAGACAAAGTATTTCTTGTGTGCCTCAGTTTCCCCATCTATAAAATAAGATATCCACCCCAGAGGGTTCTTGTGAGGTTTGTCTGAGAAAGATCAAGGCCCATTAGAAGGAATCTCTGTTACATCAAAGTTCTGCATCCTTCCCCTTTATAGAAAAGGAAACTGAGGCACGGGGGGGAAGTTAAGGGTGCTGCAAGGCCAGGGTTCACACCTGTGACTTACTCTCCAGTCTGTCTTCCAGCTGAGGGGAATGATTGTGAGGAGCCTGGGATCTCTGTGTGCCAGGCCAGAGAGAAGGGCAGTAGAAATGCCCATGACCCTGGCCACACACCCAGCACAGGGCTGTCACTGATGCTCACAGAGGCAGAGGTCCATGTCTAGTTCCCACAGATGACGCTACTAAGAGTCAGCTCAGTACCTAGCGTCCATTGCTTCCCAGGCCCGCTCTTCAGCTTCTGTGTCACAGACAAGGACACTGGGGTCCAGGGTAGTTACGGAACTCTCCCAAAGTCTTACCACCAGGGAGAAGAGGAATTCCACCGAGTTCACCCCAGGGCTGTCTCTACCCTGCAAGCAGGCAGGTACTACCTCCATTCTCTGTCCTTAGAGCCCTGGCAAAGGTGAGGGTAGGAGGATTGACTGAGCTGCGGGTGGGAGGACAGAGAGGGTAGGCAGGGCCAGCAGCCTCTGCCACCCCCAGGAAATCACCTCATTTCTGTAGATGATGGAATCCAACTGCTTCAATCTCTGTGCAAAGTTAAAGCCTCCTCAGAGACCCTAGAAGGAGAATCCCCATTTCTCTCCATTCTTGTCATCTCCAGAGCCATGTACCTGCATCGAAAAACAGTTCTTTCTTCATGAGCCTGTGGGGAGCCCCCAGACGTGGATGTTTCTTTACCTCATTACCTCTCTTCCCAGTGTCAGGGGTCCCATCGATAACTTCCCAGTTTCCCGCAGAGCCGCGGCCAGGCTGCATACCCATCTCAGCTGCAGACACAGCTCCCTCTCTGAAATCAATGCCAAAGCCAGCTGCTAAATCCTCCCTCAGTCCAGAGTTCAGAAACCAAGGCCTCTCCTGGGCTTCTGCTGGGCTGGCCAGAGCCTCAGAGGAGACGCCATCTTGGAGTCTCTATTGACCCTGTCCAGGGCCAGGGGGCCAGCAGGGACCACCAAGATGAGGCTCAGAACTGGCGGCAGAAGCTGTCCCAACTGCCTCAACCCTCACCAGCCACCGGTGACTGGACAGACTCAGGGGAACAGAAGAGCCTCCTAGTTCAGAACTGCTCCACAGAGGTCAGTGTCAGGAAGGGGGGTCTGAGAAAAGTCACTCTCGGGTCACACTTCTCAAGTCAGGATCCAGAGACTCCCAGTTCTGGGGCTTCATAGGAAATGACTGCACCATATAAACTTGGGGTGGGAACTGCCTGCAATCCCCGTCCTGGGGGGATGGAGGCAGGGAGATCAGAAGTTCAAGGTTATTCTCAGCTATATGGAGTGTTTGAAGCCAGACTGTGCTACATGGGACACTGTGGCAAACAAACAAACAAACAAATGTCATAGCAAGTATTCCCTTCTCAGGAAAGCAGTGCAGCACGTGCTAGCTCAGATGCACACTCCGGCCGCCACTTTTAGCACTCCGCCTCTCTCCTCCTGATGTGGTTCAAGGACAGGCCAAGGAACAGAGGCTCCAAACTGTGTTTAAGGGGAGTCTAATGGGGTTTTCCTGCAGAGTGAAAGGAGGAAGTCTCCCATTTACAGGGGTCCCGTGGGTGCTCCTGTTATGTCAACCAGGACCCTTCACCCAACATGGCGCTGGCAGGTTCCCAACAAGCACCCTGAGCAGGCGTGCGTTCCCCACTTTCCAAGCCCTTAGTCCCTCTTCCTGTGTAAACTGGACAGAAGGGGTCGCTGGATCCATGCTCCACCTCTGCTGCCTGCAGCATTTGATATTTCAAAAACAGTTTGTTGGACAGAAAGCTTAAATTATCCCACACCAAGCAACACCATTCAGGCCAGGGCCCAGCTCCATTCTCTCCTGAGTTTATCTTTGGACATAACTATGCATCTTTACTGAACCTCACTTGGCTCCTTCTTCAACTGTCAGAACTCCCTACCTCCAGCCCCTTTGACCTTGATCTTATTCTTAGAAGTGCAGTGCACAGCCCTGATCTTCTTTGTCTGAGAGTGAGCTGGTTAGCAGCCCACCTGTCAGCTGTCTGCTGGGCATCCTTGGGCAGGTATTTTCTGGCAAACTTGGGTTTCCCCATCTATTCACTGTGGGGGGGGGGGTGTGATGCACCACCCAGCGCTCCACACGCTGCTGGGGATACCACTGCATCACTGCTTTGGGGCACCATGGAAATGTTGGGCTCATTCTACCTATCAAGTTCCTGGTTAATTACACCTTTATTTCCTGTCTCTCTCATTCCCTGAGCAAACATTCCCACAGTTGGGACCAACTTACTGGCTGCCAGCTTCTGCTGTGAGAGGAGGAAGTTTCAAAGGCACACCCCCTGAGCAGGCACACTGCAAAAGGGCTGGGGAGTGTGTAGAACATGGGGCACATAGTTGGACACACCCCAGCCTTTGTTTGGAACCCACGAACCTGAATTCACTCCCCTTATGGTCTCCTAGGGGTGGGCACAGGCAGGGACTGATGGTCCCTCACTGTCCCAGTGCCAGCAGAAGGGACCCCACAGACATGTGCTCCACTCCCCCTGGAGCCTGGAGCACCTCTGTCTCTGCCATAAATTGCCAGGGTGCTTCAGCGGGACTTTGAAGGTGTGTCTGGAGGCTGAGTGGTCCATACTACTTTGAAAGAGAAACTTCCAGAAGCCATTGAAACCCAAAAAACATCCCTCTTCTTTCTACTAGGGAGAAAGGGTAAAATAACTTTGGGGGGTATATGTGTATGTGGTTCATATGTGTTTCATGCAGGTGTGTGTGCATGGCGTCTGCAGGAGTGCCAGAGGTCCACGTTGCATGTCGTCCTCGTGCACTCTCCACTCTATCTTTTGAAACAAGATGTCTCACAGAACATAGAGTTTGTTGACTTGACTAGACTGGCCGACCAATGAGACCTCAGAATCTGCCTGGCCTCCTTGGACTGGAGTTACAGGCATACACTAGCACATCCATTTTTTTCACATGGTTGCTAGGGATCCAAGCTCAGGTCCTCATGCTTGTCTGGCAAGCATTTTACTGACTGGGCCATCTTCATACCTCAAACTTTTATTTTTAAACCCCTGTTCATAAGAAAGGGCCACTCTTTGGGAAGATGATCTTATCACACCTAAGTGGTTAGGGATTTCCCTAACTGCAGCTCTGTAACATATCCCACAGTAAGAGTGAGATTCCTCCTCAAGGCTCAGCTCTCCACACCCCACTGTCACTTGCATAGAACTATATAGCCCAGGGTCCCAGCTAAAGCTGGGGTGGGGGAGGAAGGAGGATTGCTACAAGTTAAGGCTAGCTTGGGCTACATAGTGAGTACCAAGTCTACCAAGGCTATGTAAAAATAAGCTGTATCCAAAAAAAAAAAAATCTCAGAGTTAAGAGAGACAGAAGAGAAATATTACCATGTTCAGGCCCCAGCACTTACAACTACATCTGATGCTGAGCACACTAAACATTAAATCCAGCCTGATTAAAATAAATCCTCACATTGAAAGCTTTTTTCAACTCAGTTCGCATTACCAGGTACTGCATATATCTGGCTTTCAACAAAAATCACAAGAGAAGAGGCAGGAAAAATAATAGATCGGAAGAAACAAAAGGAACTTAAGAACGAGACTCAGGGAGAACATGGATTTTAGAACCATCAGCAGAGAATTTTAAACACCTGTAATGGATGTATTAAGAGCTCCGGTGGAAAAGCAAGAATGTGCAGGAACAAATGGGCATTAAATTGGAGATACCGAAACTCAGGGAATCTAAAAGAAAAGCTGAAAATGAATAGGTATTGTACAAGATACAGTCGCTATTAATAGACCAGGCACAGCCACAGGAAGGAATACATGAACTTGAAGATGAACCACAGACACTGTAAAGTGGGGATGGGTGTGGTAAGGTAGAACGCAATCTATGAGAACTGGTAGATGTCTCAAAATGCACAACATGCATGCAGCTGGCATATCCAAAGGAAAAGCAGAAAAAAAGGAGGGAAATCACCAAGAATGTTCCAGGATTCATCTCCAGCAAACAGCAGTGATTCCATGGACAAAAGGGATTCTGTGCATAAATGCGCTGAGATGACTGGACAATCACATCTTTAAAGTGAGCCTGTGTGCATCTTACACTGTCCACAAAAATTACCTGAATGTAAAACACAGAACTCCTAAAAGAACCAGGAGGAAATGTACACAGTCTTGCATTTGGCAATGAACGTTTTCGTGTATGTGTGTGCAAGTGTGTGGGTGTGTGTGCATGCACATGTGTCAGCATGCATGTGAAAGTTGGCATCGGATGTCTTTGTCTACGACTTTACACCTTATTTTTAAATTTATCTATTTTTACTTTATGTGTATGGGTGGTTTTGCCTGCATGTGTGTAAGTGCACCCATGTTGTGCAGTGCCTGAAGAGGCCACAAGAGGGTGTCAGGGCCCTGGAACTGGAGTTACAAATGGTAGCTAGCCACCATATGGTGCTGGAGATTGAACCTGGGTCTTCTGCAGGAGCAGCCAGTGCTCTTAACCCCTGAGCCATTTCTCCAGGCCTTCCTTCCTTCCTTCCTTCCTTCCTTCCTTCCTTCCTTCCTTCCTTCCTTCCTTTCTTTCTTTCTTTCTTTCTTTCTTCTTTCTTTCTTCCTTTCTTTCTTCCTTTCTTTCTTCCTTTCTTTTGTTCTTTCTTTTCTTGCTTTCTTCCTTCCTTCTTTTATTTCTTTTCTCTCTTTTTTGAGACAGGGTCTCCCTGGAGCCACAGCTGGGAGCTCACACAGATTCACCTGTCTCTGCCTCCTGAGTGCTGGGATTAAAGATATGTACCACACCTAGCTTATTTTATTTTATTTTATTTTTTATTTTTGAGACAGGGCCTCTCCCTGAACCTAGAACTCACCAACTCAGAGAGGCTACCCAGGCAGCAGGTCCCAGGAATCCTCCTGTCTCCACCTCTTCCACCCCCACCCAAGCACTGGGATTACAGATGTAGGCCACTGCACCCCGTGTTTCTCTTGGGTACTAGGGATCTGAACACATGACCTCATGCTTGCTCAGCAAGCACTTCACTGACTGACTGAGCCATTTCCTGAGCCCTTGGCAAAGAGTTTTATATTCAAGACTAAAAGCCAGGTCCACGAAAGAAAAAGTAATTTATGTTAGACTTTACTAAAATTACTTATTTCTGGACTCTTAAAGGCAGTGCAGAGAATCCATAGACAAGCCATAGGCTGGGGATGAAATATTTGTTAACTGTACATGAAAAAAAGACTGCTATTCACAGTACAGAAATAACCCTTAAAATTCAACAGTAAGAAAATTTTCCAGTGGAAACCTGGGCAAAAGATGTGAACACACACCTTGTCAAAGAGGATATGTGCAATGTGAATAAACTCTCAAGAAGATGCTCTGGGTCATTCATCACATGGGGATTTGAAAGGCAAAGAGACCCTGTCATAAACCTATGAGGACATGTTAAGAGTAAGGAAGGTGGGCTCAAAAGGAGCTCAGTGGTCGGGAGCCCACACTGCTCTCGTGGACCACCTACAATCAGTCTCCAGCACCTATGCTGAGTGGCTCATAGCATTCCATAGCTCCATCTCCAGGGGATCTGACACCCTCTTCTGGTCTCTGTGGATACCTGCACTCATGTGTATATATACACACACACACACACACACACACACACACACACACAATTTTATATATGTGCTGGATAACTTTAGTGTCAACTTGACACATCTGGGTTGAGGGACCCTCAATTGGGGAATTTCCTCCATTGGACTGGCCTGTGGCCATGTCTGTGGAGTATTATCTTGATTGTTGAATGATGTGAGAGAGCCCAGCCCATTGTGTATGGTGCCACCCTTGGGCGGGCTGTTCTGTATTGTATAAGAAAGCAGGCTGAGCATAGGCCAAAAAAAGCAAGCTAGTAAGCATCGTTCCTCCATGGCCTGTGCTTCAGCTCCTGCCTCCAGGTTCCTGTCCTGAGTTCCTACCTTGGGATCCCTCAGTGATGAACAGTGACCCAGGAGATGTAAGATGAATAAAACCTTTCCTCTCCAAGTTGGTATTGACCAGAGTGTTTTGTCACAGCAACAGAAGGCAAACTAGAGCAATATAAACACATCTTTTTGATCAAAGATGTGAAGCACCATCATATATATATATATATATATATACACACACACATGTATGTACACAGTGGGCAGAGGCTAGAAGATCGCCATCACCATGAGTTTCAGGTCTGCCAGGTCTATATATTCAATTCCTGGCCAGCCAAAGCTATATAATGAGCCTCTGTCTCAATAAAACAAAAATCAAAAATTAAATAAAATATGTGAAGTATCTGTAGACATGTATAAATACATATGTGTGCATGCACACATGTGTACATAATGAAATTAGAAAGGAGATTCTCAGAGAAGAAAGAGAAATCTTAAGAGGGTGAAAGAGAGCTGGAGAGATGGCCTAGTGGTTAAGAGCTCCAACTGCTCTTGCAGAGGACCCGGGTTCGATCCCCAGCACCCATATGGCAGCTGAGAACCGTCTGTAACTCCAATTCCAGGAGAACTCCAGTTCCAGAGGAATCTGACACCCTCTTCTGACCTCCACGACATTGCACGACATGGGTGCACAAACCTACATGTAGACAGTACACTCAGACAAATAAATAAATAAACAAACAAATAAATAAAATTAAAAAATAATTTTAAAAAAGAGGGTGAAAGAGAGGGTGATAGAAAACATTCCACATGAATGAGGCTTGTGGGGGGGCGGGGAGAGACCCAACCACAGGGCACTGGGAGGACACAGAGGCCAGTGGAGGAGGGGAATAGATTGGAACACAGCATAGTGACACATATGTAGGAAATGCCACCTTAAAACACTTTATCTAGTATGTTAACTTGGAAAAAAATAATTTAAGTCTGGGCATGGTGGTGCACACCTTTAATCCCAGCACTCAGGAGGCAGAGGTAGGAAGACTTCAAGGCCAGCCTGGTCTATGTAGCGAGTTCCAAAAAATTTTCCTGTAGTGGAGGGGACATGACATTAGACACCTGTCAGAACACTCAGAACTCTGCAGGACAAAGAGGAAATGCTGAGGCATGTCAATTAAATCATTTAGGTGGCCAGAGAATCCTGACGAGAAACAGACTTTGATCAATCCATCCACGCCATAGTGCAGGCCAGAAGGGAAGGGTCCATCCATAGCTAATGCTGCTTCACAGCAGGGGACAGAGAAACGCTTTTGATATTACATAACTATGTACTGGGACTGAGCAGTTAACTGGCACACAGATTGTGGGAGCTGGGCTTCTGACTGCACTGGCTAGAATGGGGTTTGATACAGAGGCAGGGAAGACACAGTCTGTGGGCTTTATGTAACAGCAAACCAGAGATACTATGTGGAGATGTATGAGAGAAATATTTTTGGCTACATGTATACATGCCTGGTTAGCATATGTGTATCTATCTTCTTTCTCTGTCAAATGAAAGGGTCCGAAATTAGTGCCACTTCTGCATCAAGAACTAAACTCGGTCCCCATAGCCTGGTTTCTTATATCATAGTCCGATTAAAGGAATTGGGTCTCCTCAGAGAAATGGCAGAGTTTAGGATTGGGACAGAAATGGTTAAGATGAACCTGAGTCACACTGTAGTGCTAGAGAAGATGTGTGATCAGAACAGGACTACAGCAGCACATAAACCACAGAGGTGGAGATGGGACAGAGCCATGGCGGCACGAACGAGACCAGCAGCCAACGTGGGCATAACAAAATCAATAAAGTATAACCCAAAGTCCAAAGTGAACATCTCTGAATCTAGCCTGACATAAATGATTGTGTAAATTAAAGACTGGGAAGGAGGGAAGGCTGGGGGAGGGGCCAGTGGGTAAAGTGTTTGCTGCACAAGCAGAAGGACCTGACTTCAAGCCCCAACGCCACGTACAAGTGAGGCAGGATGGTCGCACACATCGGCAACCTTAGCACTAGAGAGGCAGAGGCAGGAGGGTCCTGCAGCTCAGTGGCCAGCCAGGCTAGCCAAATTCCTGAGCTCCAGGGTTTTTTTTTTTTTTCAAAAAAGGCAAAGAAGCAATTGAGAAAGATAGCTAATGTATATCTAATGCCATCCTTTGGCCTCTGCATGAACTCATGCACCCGTGTACACATATGTACAAAGGGAAATGGGAATAAAAGACAAATCTCCCACAGAGAAGAATCACTAGTAATGTCTGAAGAGAGACTCATGCAGTGCTGTCTCCCTGGTACTGTCCCTCCTGGTAACACAGTATGGAGCCTCAGGGGAGGGTAGTGACTTCGTAACTATCGTGGAGGAGGCTGCCGAACACCACCTCCCTGGATGATCCAGGTCAACACCCTCAAGCATGTGTCCAGCTGCCAGCCAGTTTGTACTCTGCATACATGTGACAGGATGACTGCCCAGCCCCAAGGTCTTCCTCCCCAAACCTACTGTGAGAAAAATGCCAGACACATGCCACTGGATGGTCATTTCTTCAAGATGTGTGATGCTACTTCTCAAGACTGTCAAGATCATCTTAAACAAAGACGGTCGGAGCCACTCTCGTGCGACCCAACAAGTAAACACAGGGCGTCCTGGATAAGGGCCTGGAACAGAAAAAGGGCTCTAGGAAAACTGGATGTCACGGTTAATGTGGAGTATCGACTTTGCTCGTGGGACTCTCTTGCCAGTGATTCCAGAGTGTGTCAAGTTGCCCGTGATGTTGATCATCATAGGTGTGACGCCATCATCATGTGACTGTGTGACCACAGTCTGTGTTCACCAGAACCTGATGCAAAATGGAGGTGTCTGGTTCTAATGTCTGGGTCCCTCCTGTTTGGTCTGATGTTCATGCTCTCATATTTTGGCTGTTGTGGGTAACCCTAGAGCTCAAAGTTTCAAGGAAGGGGTTGAAGGGCACCCCCAGACCTCTTTTTTCCCACAATAAACACATGATGTGTGTATATCCCCAATTCATTTATTCATTTGTGAGGTACACAAACTATGAACGAACACCCGTACCTCTGGCTCTGCCTTCAGTTAAATCTCCTCTCAGCCCCTGAGGACATTGTTTAACACAGATCCGTTTTGTAGTCACTGAAATGACAGATATTGCAAAAGAAAGTTTATTCACAGGGTGGCCAGCCATGGAAAGGAAAACCCAGCACTTAAATCTGCCTCCCTGAGCACAGGGCTTAGGGGCACTTACAGGATAAATAAGGTGACTTAAGGCCTGGGGAAAGAGGCTTCCCGCAGACTTCAGAGCTTTCTGTGGTACACAGTCAAACAACGGCAGTGTTACAGGCACTGAGGGCAGAGTGCCCTACCTCCCTGTCAGAGGTCGCCCATCAGACACCTGTACAAATGAAAACTCACTGGTTTCAACCAAATTGGCCTTCATGCACCTAGAACGTAACCTAGGCAACAGTTATCAGCCTGACCTCTGTGTCAGAGGTATCACCTAGAAAAGCTACTGAAAGACTAATAATAGCTTGCCCAGCTGTGACACCTATGAAAGCGGTGATTTTCAAAGCCAGCTGCCAGCAAGTGACTCTGTAGGGTTCACTGGGGTCTTGGTTAGTTTCAGCACCACAGGCTGCTTCGTGCTCGCCTCTGGCCACAGCAGCAAGTGCTAAGCTCAATCTGCAGCTTGCCATATTAAAACTATCCCATTCACCTGCTTTCTTTCCCCAGCTTAGGGGTCATCAGGGTTGGGGGACCCCATCTGGCAAGAGGCTAGAAGGTGGATATATAATCTCCACGGTCCTTCCTCCTTCCCCTCTGAGATCCTGGCTGAGGAAGGAGATGCTAAAGGAAAAAGACAGATTTGGGGTGTGGCCCATGCTATTTCTCTAACTCCCACAACTGTCGTGACTCCCAGTCATGGTCTGCAGACTTATGCCAGCCCTTTCCCAAAGCACAGTAGAGGTGTTTATCAGAACCACAGAGTTCCTGGACGGAGAAGAGGGTTTCTCTGCCTGAACTCTCGTGTCTCAAGCCCCAAACCTTGTCTGTCTATCCCACCCCACTGCTGAGACCCATCCTCTCAAGGAGGGGTCCCAATAATATTGCTCAAAGCTCAGCAAAACCCTGCGGCCTTTACACAGTGTACAGAGATTCCCTCTCCCTCTGCTTGCCATGCCCTGTGATCACAAAGCTCCACTTCTGCCCTCCTAGCTGCTGTCCCTGAGGGGGCAGTTGTGGCTAATCTCCACCCAACCTCTAAGGTCTGAATTCTTCAGGCCTTTTAAATGAGAGATATTCTCAGAATCATATGGAGAAACTGAGGCAAAGAGAAGTTAAATTCAAGATGTAATCATTGTAACAAAGCCAAAATTTACTATCAGAGAGAAAGAGAGAGTGTGTGTGTTAAGGCACACACCACAGAAAGGGGAAGCCAGTACCAAAACTGAGGAGGGGGAGAAAAAGACTGAATGTGGAACTTTGTGCCAATAAGGTCGAAAATTTAGACTCATTGAGTGTGTATCCCTGGATAAAAATGTAACTATCAAGCCAGGTGTGGTGGCACACACCTTTAATACTAGCACTTGGGAGGCAGAGGCAGAGGCAGGCGGATCTTTGTGAGTTCAAGGCCAGCCTGGTCTACAGAGTGACTTCTAGGACAGCTGGGGCTACAGGGAGACCCTGTCTTGAAAAGACAGAAAAAAAAAAAAAGTAACTATCGAGCTTTTGTCCACGTATTGGAAGTGATGCATATTGGAAGGAGCAACAAAAACAACAACAACAAAAAAGACTGCATCAAAGAACTGACTGAAACAGTGAACTTCTGCTCAAAACAGTCAACTTCCTCATCGAGAATTTTGAGAAAGACTGAGAAAAAGATGAAAAACATGTTTGGCAGAATGCATGAGCTCTGGTGGGGTGGCGGGGGTAGGATGGGGGACACGGGTCTAGATTTGATTAGAAACATAATCTTGTACAAAAAATATATATATAATAAAAAAATGTTTAAAAAGTAACTATCAAAGCCAACCCCCCCATGAAAATTTAATGTTCTCCAAAATCTAAAAAGCATGAAAGCAGTGGAATTAATTGTAGAAATCTAATCTTTAGTCAGGAGTCTTATATCTGGTTTCTCTCAAATACTTACGGTAAGTATTCTGAAGAACTTTCCATCTATGGAACAAACAAAATCTTGAACCCAAAGTCAGACCAGAGTGGAAAGTCCCACTCACGTAAAAACAAATGTGAAAAGCCTTTAAAATTTAACATGAAGGGGAGAAGCTGGGGAGATGACTCAGTGGTGAAGAGCACTGGCTGCTCTTGCAGAAGACCTGGATTCAGTTCCCAGCACCCACATGATGGGGGACTAACAATTCTCTGCAACTCCAGTGCCAGGGGATGCAATGCCCTCTTCTGGCTGCCATGGACATTGCACAGATGAGTGCACTTACATACATACAAGCAAAACACTCATATATATGAACTAAAAATAAGTTTTATAAAAGAAAAGAAGAAGCCCAATGGATGTGATGGTGTGCATCGGGAGAACAGTCTGGAAGCTTGTGGGCAGCTGGCATGGAGAATACACAGTGTAGTGGCAGAAACAGAGAATCCCTGCCTCAGTGAGGTGAAGGTAAGAACCCACTCCTGAAGCTGACCTCCTCTGACCTCCACAGACATGCACGCTCAGGAGTGCTCCTGTGCATGCATGTATACACATACGTAATAAATAAAATATTTTAAAATGAGCATGACAAGTTGGAGGAGGTAGCCCAGTTGACAGAATGTTTGCCTAGCATGCACGAAGCCCTGAATTCAATCCCAGTAGTACAATTAATCAATTAATTAATGTAAATTTAATTATTCAATCAATGTTAAAAATTATAACCATGCTGGAAAGTCCCACACGAATGAACAAGATAAGAGAGCATAGCTTTGTTTCTTCTTAGAAATGTGGTGTATGTGTTAGTCATTAGGATGCTCAGAATGTAATTTGTCACATTAGGAACTATTTGGAAAACAGATGCTTGATCTGAACAATACAGAAGAAGCATTTAACCAAAGCTATCATTCATTCACCACCAAACTCTTAACAAACTCGGAGAGGAATAAAAAGTATTCCACAAAGAAAAGCCCATGCCAAATGTCCTGTTTTGTGGTGAGCTACTGTTATCACACTCCTGATCCTGCAGGACGTCCCCTCTGGGGCACTTTAGCAGAAAGAGAAATGACTCAGGGGAGGGGAAAGGCACAGGCCACTCAAGTCTGCATCTGCCCCCATCACGTTCAGAAAACCCAGGAATCAATGGATAATAAGATGCTCTCAGTGTGCTTGCTGGGCTTGCAATCAGGATATGGAAGTAAAGTTAACATTTACAATGGGAGAGATCCCAACACTTTAAAGGCAGATAATAAATCTAGCAAAGCTGTTAAGATCTGTATAAGAAAATCAATGTGTGATCTGTTGTGGACTTGGCCATGGCAGCACCCCATGTCTGTTCCTCTTTCTCCTCTGCTTTGAGTTTTCAGCCCAGAGAAGAAGCACTAGGGGCCAGTGAGATGGCTCAGCAGGTGAAGGTGCTTGCTGCTAAGCCTGACAACCTGAGTTCAATCCCAGGAACCCATACAGTAGAAGTAGAGAAGTGACTCCTGCAAGTTGTCCTCCCACTGCCACGCATGCATTGTGCTGGCATGCACACTAGTCCCTCAAATAGTAAGAAAATAAGTGAATGTAAAAAAAAAATTGAGGGCTGGAGAGATGGCTCAGCGGTTAAGAGCACTGACTACTCTTGCAGAGGACCGGGGTTCGATTCCCAGCACATGATGGCTAAGGACCATCTTTAAGCCGGGGTGGGGGGGTGGGGGTCTGCACGCCTTTAATCCTAGCACTCGGGAGGCAAAGGCAGGCAGATCTCTGTGAGTTCAAGGCCAGCTGGTCTACAGAGTGAGTTCCAGGACAGCTGGGGCTATAGGAAGAGGGAGACCCTGTCTCAAAAGCAAACTTGAAAATAAATAGGGATCATAATATGGTATGATACTATTAAATGGTTGAAAAATCACACGCACCAATCATCTAATATGGTATCTGTTAGGAACACACAGAACGGGATGTATATAGATGAACATGCTTCTGTGTGTGTGTGTGTGTGTGTGTGTATGAGTGTGTGTGTATAAACACACAGAGAAAGGTGATAGATGAACATGACTCTGTGTGTGTGTGTGTGTGTGTGTGTGTGTGTATAAACACACAGAGAAAGGTGATAGATGAACATGACTCTGTGTGTGTGTGTGTGTGTGTGTGTGTGTGTGTATAAACACACAGAGAAAGGTGATCAGGGCTGTGGAGGGCACAGACAGACAAGGTAGTGACTCTGGGCGTTCGGAGGCGGGGAGCGGAGAACCTGGGATAACTTGTCAGGACAAGTGGCACTGAGGTGCTTTCTCTTTGTGTGACCTGCTTGACTCCACAGCATGGGAGAGCTTGCATATAGCACCAGAACAGTAGCAATGACCTTGACTGGCTGAAGGAGAGAAGACGGCAGCTAGCATTGCCTATTAAGAAACTCAAGCAAGATGAGTACTAAACACATCTAGAGGGGACTGAAGGAAACAAAGGATGTGGCAGCTTTGCAAGGGGAGGCATTCTCAAGTGCACAGTGATTTATGAATCAGCTTGTGCCAAACAGCTCCACTGTGCAAAAGAAAGAAACCTTGAGTATGTGTAGGAAAACGCAAGTCGTGGTGGAAAGTATCACAGAGTCTTAGGAGTGCCACAGTAACTGCTTTACCCGCAATTTCTCCATCCTATAGATAGTGCCTGTTTCCTGCTTTGATGTGAGGCTCAACTGACGTAATGTATACAAAATAGTCACCATCAATGACATAAGACTGAAAGATGGCTGGTACTTTTGTTTCTGGTATTTAATCTGGGAAGGGGTTTGAAGACTCAAGGCCAGAAATGAGCACTTTGTTTGTTGGTTATTTTATGTGTATGAGGGTATTGTCTGCATGCATGTATGTACACCTGTGTCATTCAATGCCCAAGGAGGTCAGAAGTGGCTATCAGATCCCCTAGAACTGGAGTTATGGACAGCTGTTAGCTGTAGTAAGCATGCTCCTTCTAAGGTAAAAGCAACTCGGTCATGCTAAAGGACATGGGGAGCCACAGCCACCCTGCTAAACTTTCAGGCTAGTAGTTGATTACCTTTCTCTAGCCCACCCATTAGCACCCAACTCCTTCACCAGACGGGGAAGGGGTGAATCACTTTTATAGCCAAACTGATGTCATCCCTCACAGCCAATCCCAGACCCCTGCAACGCGCCCCTTGCATACATCACTATTGTTCTGCCCGACATCATGTGCTGGGTCACAAGTCAGGGCACGAGTTGCTGTTTTTCTCTTTGTATCACTTGCTGCTCTCACCTGAGGTGTGGGGTCAGAGAGGCCTTATGACCCACACCTATGTCCCTGGGAGATGCTGGCTGAAAAGCTAGTCCATTCATACCTAACTCAAACTGGATTTTCCCACAGTTAGCCATCGTGTGAGTGCTGGGAAACGAACCTAGGTCTGCTGCAAGAGCAGCCAGTACCCCATGTTTGTTTGTTTTGAGACAAGGTCCCACTACATAGCCTGAGATGGCCCGGTACTCAGTAAGTAGCCCAGGCTAACCTCAAACTCACAGCAATATTCTCCCCCACCTGTGTCTCAGCCTTTCCAGTACTGAGATTACAGGTTTGTACCACCACCACACCAAGCCAGGAACAGGGCAATTGGGCATAGCCTGGACTTTATCAGTGAAATGCTAGTACTTTCTGCCATCCCCAGCACATACATATAAAAAAATTCACATGCTGAATCCCTGAACCCCCATGTGATGTCCGTGTGGGAGTGTGGTCTCATGATTGGATTTATGGCCTTATAAGAAGAGATGCCGGACAGCTCAGCCACCTGCCACAGTCTGAGAATGCAGAGGCGTCAGGCACCTAGACGCCAGGCAGAGAGGCCCCTGCAGAAGTGGACCAGGTTGGTGCCCAGATCCTGAACGTCAGCCTCCAGGGCCATGAGAAATTCATTGCTGTGGTGTTTTCTATGGCGGTGGGCAGTTGAACATGCTAGCAAAAAACGTAAAGACATTTAAGAGGGAGGGACTGGGAAGATGGCTTTATCAGGAAGGTGCCTGCTGTATACACACAGAGACCTAAGTTTCATTTCCAGAAGCCACATTAATAAAAAGCTCAGCAGCTCGGCATGGCTGCCTGTACTTGTAATCCCAGTGTTCATAAGAGGGAGACAGGAGGATCCCTGGGACTCCCTGGCCACAGAGCCTAATCAGAAAGCCACAGGACCTAATGAGAGACCCATCCTGTCTGAAAAAAAAAAAAGAAATGACACGTGAAGCTGACCGGGCACTCGTGCACACGAACGTGCATGCATGCATACACACACACACACACACACACACACACACACACACACACACACACAAAGTGTCCTGGGCACACTGCACTCTAGCACTGTCCTGTGGAGGCTCTGAAGCAGACATTCAGCTGTAGCCCAGACACACCCCCTCACCTTGAGAAGTCACTCCTGGAACCCCATCTGCCTGTGGAGAGGAGCTGGAGGATTGAACCTGATACTAAGAGCAAGCCCAAAGGTGTTCCCTCCACCCAGGGCCTAGGAGCCTGGGGACGGGCAGAGGTGGGTGGCAAGTTTTCTGTCATCTCGCTGAAGCTGTGATTTAATACAGTCCCAGCATTTCTTCAGCTGAGCGGCAGCTGGGGCTCCAGTCCCATGAAATTGGATGGATAAAGCGGGAGCAGAGGGCACGGGGACCTCGACCCCTGTCATTTTGCCACCGTCTCTCACAGAGACGAGCCAGCCCGTTCAGCTGCTGAAGTCAGTAACAAAACAGATCAGGGCTGAGGAAAGAGATTGAGAACTCCACAAGATTGCTCCTTCCTCAAGAGTCCCAGGGTTCTGCTGCTGTCTCTGGGAGAAGGGGCGCTAGGGGGCTTGTGTGCAGCCATGCAGAGGAGACCCCAGGCTGCTGGTGGTAGAGTCTGAGGGCTCCATCCCGTGAGCTGAGCACTTACACTATGACAGGCTAAGATGTGGCCATGAGCAAGACAGGCATGTCCCCAGCCCCAGGACAGTCATGATAACCATAATACAGGCTGAAAGGCTACAGAGATGGCTCGGCGGTAGACCACTGGCTGCTCTTGTGGAGGACCTGAATTTAGTTCCTAACACCCACATGGCAGTTAACAACTATCCATAAATCCAAGGGATCTGATGCCCTCTTCTGACATCCATGGGCATTGCACCACATGGACGGTCTTACATGCAGGCAATACACTCAAGCCCATGAAATAAAAATACCGAAAAATTTAAAACTGAAATCTAAAACTCTCAAAGTCTGAAACACTTTAAACACCAATATGACACCTTGAGTGGAAAATTCCACACTGATCTCATGAGACAGATCACAGTCACAATGGCTATGTACATAAGTTATGCATGAAACATAAGTAAATGTCATATTTGGACTTGAGCCCCATGCCTGATTTATCTATAAATATTTATGGAAACATTCTCAAATCTAAAATAGCCAGAACATGAAACATTTCTGGTTTCTGATAAGAGCGCTTCACAGAACAGCTCCACCCTCCACGCTCCCCGAGAACTCAGCTCCATGGTGAGTGTGCTCAATGCTTTCTGTGGTCCTGCTGGGACCACCAGTGACGTGACATTTCTATCTACCTTACTTTACAGGGAAGGGCACTGAGGCTTAAAGGTACAAGTCACCCACGGCAATGGAACAGGGGAGCTGGGATGTCCCCAGGTCTGCCTCACTCACTGCACCCATCATGTGACATTCTGGCAGTTCTCGCAAAAGACCCTAGATAAGATAGCTGTACAAAGCCAGGGCTGCAGAGACTGCTGGGAAATCTGAGATGATTCTCTTCACACCTGTGAAATGGAGACAGGAGCTTCACCTCCTCCAAAGGAGGTCATAAGGTTCAAATGAAATGACGGGTGGAAAACGCCCTTCACTGCCTGACACAGGCTATTTATATCCTTAACGGTGACTACTTATGATAACTGCTAGGTAACATGTAAAGATCAGGCTGGATCCTCCTCCGTTGTGACTCCTTGGATTTCTCCCCTTTTTATTCCTTAGCTTTCTCCTTCCCCTTCCTTACCTCTCCCTCCCCTCCGTTCCTTTCTCCCTCCCAAGGATACTTCAGCACCTTCCTGGTTCCTGGTGCTCTGGGCAGGGACAATAACAGTAAAGAAGGGGAGACTTGGGGCTCTAGCCCCTCCTGAGACTGATACTTCAGCAGTCAGAGTGACCATAACCTAAGGAACCCACTAAGGAAAGGTGTGAAAAGGAAATGCAAGGGAAAAATAGGGCTGCAAGAGAATCAAGTTCTCTGAGAATGATCTTATCACCACAGAGAACAGGCACACGGAAACAGACCCAGCATTGCTCCCTAGTGACAGCTAGCTGCTGCCCCTCCCTCCCCATACCCCTGTATCCCCCACCCCTGTACCTCCACTCCCGCCCCCTATCTCCCCCGTACTGGAGCAGAGAAGCTCCCCTAACACATTCACCCTGCAAGCTCCTGCTGGCTCAGGGCACCCAGCTCAGCAGTGCCCCCTCTGCCATGTGTAGACTGAGCCTGCCCAGTCTCAGGCACAGGAGAGACTCTCCAAGTCAGGGTCTCATGAAGTGGGACTTGAAAGCCCCTCCTCAATACCATGTGACCAGCCCTTGCTTGTTGCTGATTGGTGGGAGGTTGGGGACATCTGACTCAAGGTGGACTATCAAATGTGGGGTTGGGCCTGAGAGACTGGCCAGGAATTGAAAGACAGGGAGACTGTTTCTAAGTGTGAGCACCCCAGGCCCTTCTTCTGCCAACCCAGCCACAACCCAGTCCCACAGACAACCCTAGACTGCAGCAGTGCTACCCGGACACGGCATGCAATCTGCCCTGGACACTGCGTGCTGTCTCCCCTGGACGCCGTGTGCAGTCTCCCCTGGACAGTTCATGCTGTCTCCCCTGGACAGTTCGTGCTGTCTCCCCTGGACGCCTTGTGCTGTCTCCTCTGGACACCGCATGCTGTCTCCCCTGGACACTGCGTGCAATCTCTCCTGGACACTGCATGCTGTCTCCCCTGGTCACTGCATTCAGTCTTCTACCTGCACTAGGTGACACACCCTATCTTGTTCTCATGGTGATGTCATGTTTCATTCACTTGGAAAACTCTTCTTCCCCATCCAGTGCTCCCAATCCTTGTCCTCTCCGTGACTTCTGACCTGTGGCCCCCAATTCTGGTGTCTTTGTCGTCTCTCCACACTTCTCCCTCTGAGCTGGGGAAGCCCAGTCAGCAGAGGTGTTAGTGATTCTTTCCCATTGCTGTCTCTCAATACTTGACAAAAGCAACTGAAGACAGTGTTGGCAACTGGACAGAATCCAGACTCACCCAGGGCCCTGGCATGCCTGTGTCTTGATTATATTCATTGCTGTCAGAAGACCCATCCTAACTGCAGGCAGGACCATTCTCTTGGCGGGAGATCCCGGACTGTGTGAGAGTGGGGAGTCAAGCTGAGCACGAGCACGCATTCGCTGCTCTCTGCTTTGGACTGTGGGTGTCACGTGACCAGAGGCTCTGTGCTCCTGCTGCCTTCGCTCTCCTGCCATGGGCTGCACATTGGGGTGTAAGCCAAAATAAAGCCCCCTTTGTTGCTTTTTTCAGTGTATTTCATCACAGCCATAAGGAAAGAAGCTCAGCAGCAATTAAGTAAGGAAGATGGGATGGCTAATTTTGTTGTCCACTTGACTGGATCTGGAATGAACTGAAAAGAGAGAGGCTTTATTGATCAGATTGCTGGAAGCTGGAAGATCCACCCTAAATGGCACAGCTTCTATGAAGGACCACGGCAGGAGGGAGATTTCTTAGCCTGCTTTCCTTCTCTCTCACTGGCAAGTTTATCTTGCTGCTACAGCATTCCACCATTCATAGCAGAACCAACTTCTTCATATTCCACGTGGACTGAAGACTGGCAGACCTCCAGGAACTCTCCAGCCTTCAGCGCCAGACTGGGACTGCTGAGACAACCAGCCTCAAGGACTGTGCAGCTACTGGATTCTCAGCCTCTCCAATGTGGCCAGACATTGTTGGACTACTCAGACTCTATCCTGTAAGCCAATCAAATAAACACACACACACACACACACACACACACACACACACATTCATTTTATCAGTTCTGTTCCTTTAGAGAACCTAACTAATACAGATTGGTTTCTTTGGGTTCATGTCTCCAAGGTATGGTCCATCCTGGTGGGGAAGCCATGCCAGAAGGAGCCTGTGCCCACATTGTGTATACATTGTGTATATATTGTGTATATATATTGTGTCCACATTGTGTTCACATTGTATATACATTGTGTCCACATTGTGTATACGTTGTGTATATATTGTGTCCACACTGTGTATACATTGTGTATATATTGTGCCCACATTGTGTCCACATTGTGTATACATTGTGTCCACATTGTGTATACATTGTGTATATATTGTGTCCACATTGTGTATACATTGTGTATATATTGTGTCCACATTGTGTTCACATTGTGTATATATTGTGTATACATTGTGTATACATTGTGTATATATTGTGTCCACATTGTGTCCACATTGTGTATACATTGTGTATATATTGTGTATATATTGTGTCCACATTGTGTCCACATTGTGTATACATTGTGTATATATTGTGTCCACATTGTGTCCACATTGTGTGTACATTGTGTATATATTGTGTTCACATTGTGCTCACATTCAGGACACAAAGAGATGAACGCTGCTGCTCAGTTCACATTTTTCTCTTCCTTTTATCTAGCGGTGCTTCCCATATTCAGGGCAGGTCTTCCATCCTCAGGCCTCTCTGGAAACATCCTCATAGACATGGCCAGAGGTATGTCTCCTAGGAGACTCAAATCCCATCAAGCTTCCAGTGAAGATGAGCCATCAGGGCTGACCAGGGATGGACCCATGGATATATCCGAGGTGTACCCATTTACACCCCTGGAAGCAGTTGGTCATGTGGCCATGGAACTACCCTGGCTCCATGCCCTGTGCCCATGAGATGGGGTTCTCCAAAGGGAAGGTGGGGACCATCTTCTTTACCTCTCGCCTCCTTGTTAGCAGGGGCAACGCAAAGACCAGAAGACAAGGTGAGCCACAGAGCCCATGCGGGGATGTCTCTCTGTTCTGGATGTATAAACCCTATTCCCAGCCATAGGGTCATCCAAGCCTATGAGGCAGAGTGGTGGGATGTTTGCACAGACACCGCTGCACTGTGTCAGCCTGGACCTGGACCCGAAGCATGGAGAGCTCACATTGCATGTGATTTTCTTTGAACAAATCAAGTTTCCATTGAAGGTTAGTGGCAGGGAGCAGCCATGTCCAGACATCAGAGGGAGAAAAAGGAATTTCCAAGTCTGCAGGTCCGGTCTGGCTTACTCATGGTCAGCAGCTTCCCTGGGGATCCCCCAAAGTCTAGCTGTGCTCTCAAAATCCCACTCTTCTGCCTCCAACACAAACAGGGACTCAGTTCTCTGTTTTTTTCCCCCCACTCTTCCTTCCCTTCCTGTTTTCACTCAGGTTCCAGGAAGTACCATGTCACAACCCACTGTCTCCCCAGAACCAGGTCCTGACTCCATCGGGCTTCCCAGGGCATCGATAGGAAAGGAGACATTGATAGGAAAGGATGTTCCCTGTGTCCCAGAGAACAGGAACTGGTTCCAGGTGCAGACTCTTCCTCTTCTTTCTTTTTCCGTTTTGTTTTTTTCTTAATGTTTTGAGCTAAGGTCTCGTGTACCCCAAGATAACCTCAAACTCACTCTGTAGCTAAGGATGAGCTTGACCTCCCAGTCCTCCTCTCTCCACTTCCTGAGTCCTGGGGTTACAAGCATACCCCACCACACCCAGTCTATACAGTGCTGGGGACTGAACCCAGGGTCTTGTGCACACAGCTGGCTTCCTCTTTGATAATAATCCACTCTAGAGAAAACTAACTGGAGTCCCACAAGCGACACTTAACCCCTACCAAAGACAGTACTGCCAACAACCTAACCAACCTCTGCTAGTTTCCACCTCTAATTCCACCACCACACTGGGGTCTAATCCTCGAACACATGAATCTGTCAGGGCTGGGGTCTAATCCTCGAACACACGAACCTGTCAGGGCAAAGCCCAGAACCTCTGTCCCTCTGCATCTTTACCAAAAGTGTCCTCATGCAGAAAGCAAGCGCCCTGGGAGTCTGGTATGAGGGGGCCCCCTTGTGTGAAGCCTCACCAGGGGCAGAGCCTCTAAACCAGAGCCACACGGTTATTCAGACACTCTCCCAACAGTGAAAGGACTTCTGGGAACAGAGCAAGGATCTGGGATGACTAGGTGATTCAAGAGGAGGCCAATGAGGCCTAGGAGACTGGAGACCCTAATGAACATGGTTCCAGAGTTCTCAGGGCTGCCCAGCTCCTTTCCAGCCACAGAGTAGGGACAGGGCTGGTCCCAGGATTGACCAGGATCATCTCTGCTGCAGGCCTCTGTCCATATTCTGGGGAAGGGCTGGCCTGGATGAAAGGACAGAAGAACACCAGAGAAGGAGAAGCAGGTGGGCCGATGGACCGTGAGCTGTACCTGCCTGCCTGTCAGCTCAGCCGCTCAGGGCGGGGCCGTGAGGGAGCCTGAGTGTCAGCCCAGCCATGAGGGAGCCTGAGTGTCAGCCCAGCCGCTCAGGGGGGCTGTGAGGGAGCCTGAGTGTCAGCCCAGCCATGAGGGAGCCTGAGTGTCAGCCCAGCCATGGGGGAGCCTGAGTGTCAGCCCAGCCGTGAGGGAGCCTGAGTGTCAGCCCAGCTGTGAGGGAGCCTGAGTGTCAGCCCGGCCATGAGGGAGCCTGAGTGTCAGCCCAGCCGTGAGGGAGCCTGAGTGTCAGCCCAGCCACTCAGGGGGGCCGTGAGGGAGCCTGAGTGTCAGCCCAGCTGTGAGGGAGCCAGAGTGTCAGCCCAGCCTTGGGGGAGCCTGAGTCTCAGCCCGGCCATGAGGGACCCTGAGTGTCAGCCCAGCCATGAGGGAACCTGAGTGTCAGCCCAGCCGTGAGGGAGCCTGAGTGTCAGCCCAGCCTTGGGGGAGCCTGAGTCTCAGCCTGGCCATGAGGGACCCTGAGTGTCAGCCCAGCCTTGAGGGAGCCTGAGTGTCAGCCCAGCTGTGAGGGAGCCTGAGTGTCAGCCCAGCCGTGGGGGAGCCTGAGTGACAGCCCAGCCG
>VZQC01009736.1:50938-62190 GCA_009823505.1 Rhizomys pruinosus
GACCCCAGACCTCACTGGTGGCTGTCCAGCACCGGGACCCCAGACCTGACTGGTGGCTGTCCAGCACTGGGACCCCAGACCTGACTGGTGGCTGTCCAGCACCGGGACCCCAGACCTGACTGGTGGCTGTCCAGCACCGGGACCCCAGACCTGACTGGTGGCTGTCCAGCACCGGGACCCCAGACCTGACTAGTGGCTGTCTAGCACATGTCTCTCCACTCACTCATCTCCACACAGTCAGTTACTGCGGCCCAGACTCACAGCAAACCCGCTCCTCTATTCCTTTACTGACATTTGAGGTGAACTTAATAAAATCCTGCTTTTGATGTCAGAATAAAACCTCCCCAAAGCCTATAAGTTGCTCTGATGTTTCCCTGCTGGATTTTGGACCAAATTTCTCCTTGTGCCAAAGGCCAGGGTTCAGCTAGAAGAGCTATGGCTTTCTGGTGATGGCTTCTGAAGTGGTTTTGACTCGTTTCACTTTCCTGGCCCTCCCTGGCTGGTGAGGTGCCTGGAAGCAGGGGCTGAACTCTGTCCCCAGGCTGAGGGTGGAGGGGATCTCTGCAAGATGCCCCACCTCTGCTTACCGTGCACCCCTACTCCAGGGCCCCACTGCCCCCTGCAGCCCAGCAGCTGCACCCTGGGAACACTGCATCATCTCCCAACACTGCTGGCCTGCTCTGGCTCCCAAGCCTTGGAACAGGGTATCCCTCACCTGGGATACCCTTCCAGCCTCTCTATCTAGAGAAACCCTGACCCTCCCCCAGGACTGAGATGAAAGAAAGGAGGGAGTGGACAAGGTCTGTCCCAACAGGCAACTAAGTATGTGCTGGAGCAGAGTGTTCTCAGTGGATCCAGTACAGCCCAGCATCGACTACAGTGGGCATCACCATCCCATTTTACACAGGAAGGAACGAGATCTAAGCATGGGACAACATATCCAGAGTCCCACACGGTCAGTGCAGGGCTGGGATAACTGACTGGCTGCACACAGACCAGCTCTGTCTATACACAGTTGACCTCAGATGCCTTATTGACCCCCAGAAGGGAAGCCTTGCTTCCTGGCCCAGGGCAGGGGAAGCCCCCTTCCTTCCATCTATTGGCCCTGTCCTCCTACTCCCTTGCTGATCTCTCCTAGGACCTCCTTTCTGTGTCCCCAGAGTCCTGGCTTTGTCCTTTGCTCCAGCCTTAGGGAACTAAGGTGGGTGGAGCCAGGGTGAGTCACTGCTGTGACCCCTGGTCTGGAGGAAGACAGATGTTCCCATCCGATGGTCCTGAAGGTCCCTGTGTTCATCTGGGCACTTGGCTACACTGATGAGGTCAGAACATGTCTGCACACATGAGCTAGAGATAGGCATGGATGGGGTGCCATGGAGCACAGTCAGGCTCCACATCAGAGAAGGACAGTGGAGTGGACTCCCCACTGGTATGGTGACTGCCTCATACTGAAAGTCCAGGGTCTTTTCCAAGGTACAGTGAGGGGGCCTAAGCCACACAGGTGGAGGTGACCAAGGCCTCTCCCAAGCTGAGACTCCGATCCCAGAACCCCATTCTCTGGCCTCCTCTGTGTGTCTCCAGCCAGGACAGACATGTTCACCTTCCCAGAGATCCTACTTTGAAGGCCTTTGAGTCATGTGATTCTCTGAATGTGCCTGTGATCCCGTCATTCTGCCTCTCGTGAGGGAGAAGCTTGGTGTCTTCGATTCAAAGACTCCATCAAAGTACGTCTGACTCTGCAAAAGAAGCTCTGAGTCTCAAAGTTGGAGCATGGAAGGACAAGAATTCTGGAAATCCTCCTGTGGGAGAAGCAAGACTGCAGAACGCCCTCCACCTCAGTGTCGGCCTGACGAGGGGCGTGGGCCAAGGGTCTCAGCTTCTCTCAACATTAAATGGGGTCCCAGGAGTCCTCAGCCCTACGCCATTCCTCACTGGATGGGTTCACCCATCTTTCCTACCCATGACCACACAGACTGAGAGAGTCAAAAGGCCCAGCAGCCCCAGGTGACACGGTCCACAGGCCCAAGGCCTAGCCAAGGGACTCACAATGGCGTGCCCTGCAGCTGCTATTGTAGGTAGCTGGGTTTATGACAAGGAGCCTACTGGGCTCTGTCCCCTGCTAAGCAGCCTGTGAACAGGAAGCAGCCCCTCCAATCCCACCCCCCATTCCTTCTCACATACATTTCTCGACTGTCCTCTTCAAGAATGCCCGCTGTGCTTTGAGGCCTGCACTGTCTGACCCACTGCACCCTTCAGGCTCTGAGCAGGACTATCCTACAGGTCCAAATCAGGTTCCCCTGAGAAGAATTTGGTTCCCACCAAGGAAAGATGGGAAGGGGAACCTGGTAGCCCCGGGTCTTCTCAACCCAAGCTCAGCATCTCCTAAAGAGGTGCTGGGGGCCTGGGGCCCCCAAAGTCCACAAATCTGTCCATGGAGAAGCCTCCAGGAAATGCCCTAGCTGGCCTGGCCCGAACTACCCATATGAGCCACAGGGTCTCTGACATCACAGGAAGCCAGGCAAAGGCTCCCCAGCTACACAGACCTAGGTTCTGACCATATGGTCCAGCCTGCCCATGAGGGAATCAGGTGCCAGCAGGTACTAGCCCCACCTCCAGGACTCAAGGGACAGTGGTTTCTGTGACATCCCTCCACCTTTCTCCAGTTGTGCGGGAAGCATGTTCCTTACAGTAGGAAGCTCGTCTTCCTCGATAAGAGTGGGCAGAACAACCTAAAGTGTGGCAGGTGGGTAGAGCAGAAGGGAGCTGAGCTGTATCCCTCTGGGGGTTAAGTGGAAAGGTTCCCACAGATATGGTCACAAGCCAAGGAAGAGGACATCAGGAAGAAACCCAGGTTAATGATGCAGTCCCACATAAGGGCCAGCCAGACATCCTGGGAAGGACATAAAGATTCACTCAGTAGCACTTGTTGAATGCCTACTGTATGCCAAGCATTGCTCTGGAGTATCAGAAAGATGACAAAGCTGAGGTTACAGTGGGGCAATGAGACCACAAAAGGCAGGCACAGAGCAAGAAGGAACTGTGGAACCTCAAAGACTGGGCTGGATCAGAATTAAACACAGTTAAATACAGTGCCAAGAAGCCTCGCTGAGAAAACAGCTTAAACAAGAGCTGTTTCCCATTTATTAGTGAGGGATCTGAGGCTCATCGAGGGTGACCATCTGCTGAAGGCCACAGGCTGAGAGGTTGAGGTGGGATCTGCCCACCCCACCACTTTGTACACCCACGGGCATGGTTACCCCCATGGATCTCTGCCCCCACACCAAGACAAGGTAACTGTAATCCATCACAAGAAAGTGGAGCCCCTCAGCTGGGCTTACACAGTGTAGAGCAAGAGCCAGGATCTGAATCCAGCTTGTGGGGATGGAAAACCACTTGTTGACCATGAGCTCCCACTTGAAGGGACTCCATGAGCAGCTCCAAGGTGGGTCTTAGGTCAAGCAGCCTGGGCTCGTGTTGGACCTGAGCATTGGAGGACACCTCCAGGAGCCAGGCAAAAGATGATTCCCATGGAAGCATGATTCACTGTGAGAGGAACAAGGAGGGACCTCCTGAGCCTGAGCCACAGACAGCCTAACATCTGGGCTCAGAGGCAGCCGCCCTTTGATCCAGGGTCCAGACGCAGCCGCTCTGATGTGGAGCCGATGCCTTGTGAAGTCGGATCCCATCAGGGGGACAGATGAGAACTATGCGTCCTCATTACTGATCTGACCTATTTTGCACTCCCCCTTGCTGGGAGCCGAGGTGGCTGCCATAGTAACGGCACAGACAGAGGGGACAAAAGACAGACACAGCTCCTGGGACACTTTTCCAGCTAAGTGAAGAAAGCTTATGGACCATGTGGGGCCCACGGAACGGCCTTTCCCTTCCCCTCCTAAAGCCTCCAACTTGTCCTGGTCCAGGATGTTGCTTCTGTCACTCTGTCTCCCATCAAGGGCTATGGGAGCAGACTGGGCAGTAATGTGTGGCCCTTAACTCAGTCACTCATTTCTTCAGCAATGGCTTGCAGAACGTCTGTCTTGACGGAGCCAGCGTGGTGACAGTGGTGCTGGGACCAGCTGCCAACAGTGTTGAGTTCAAACTGGGGAGTCATTTATAGGCTCGCATTCCCTCTCTGTACGGCGCCTCACACGGGGCTGAGTCTCCCAGTGCTGGAATTTCAGGGACTTTCATACTGACAAAGTCTCTGCTGTTTGTATGTGGCGGCACCCTAAGTTTGAGTGTTCATATTGGGAGAGGGGTCCTGGAAACAGTCCTCACAGATATGGGGG
Source organism: Rhizomys pruinosus (assembly GCA_009823505.1). Taxonomy (NCBI): domain Eukaryota; kingdom Metazoa; phylum Chordata; class Mammalia; order Rodentia; family Spalacidae; genus Rhizomys; species Rhizomys pruinosus. The sequence goes on from VZQC01009736.1 coordinate 55,225, forward strand.
ATCAGTTCATGACGACCTGCAGGAGGACCTGTGGGAATCTGTGACTGGAGCTTTTGACCCTGGGTGGGAATCTGTGACCCAAGGTAGAGATCCATGACCCAGCCTTCAGACCCTAGGTGGGGATCTGTGGGGACCTACAGCCCCTGGGCCCAGTCCCGGTACTGCCAGAGCCAGTACGCCATCACTCCTGTCACCAACACACCATGGCAGCTGGCCGAGGCCCGGGAAATTCCCATTCCACCTCATTCCATCCCAGTGACCGGAATTAGTCAGCATCATGGCACTTCAGGGACAGGGCTCACTCAACAAGGGCTTGGGACTGAGGTCCTAAATGTCTGCCGAGTCATCTGGAGTCCTACACCCATGCCACATCAGCCACCCACCTCCGTGTGCTGGAGGACGCAGGCCCAGAATGTACTCTAAGCATTTCTGTTCTCACTGCTACCGTCCTCTCGCCACACTATCACCCCACCCTACCCTACTCTCACCACACTATCACCCCACCCTACCCTCCTCTCACCACACTATCACCCTACCCTACCCTCCTCTCACCACACTATCACCCCACCCCTACCCTCCTCTACCCCTCCACCTCACCTTCAGGGCCAGGCAGCTCTATGGCTACTTGCCTAGGCCCAAGGAGCAGGTCACGGGACCACAGCATGGCTGGTGAGTGACTGCTCCTCTCCAGAGATGGGCCAGCTTCACCCCCACCCCTGCTTGCTGCTAGAGACTCTGAGTCCCTGGCTCTGGGTCCCTCAGCTGCATCATAAGCACCGTGTGCAAAAACCCCACTCAACTCGTTGCTTCTTCTGTGGCCAGGAGCCAAAAGAACCAGCACTGTGGGCCGGAAGCCACGGCTGTGGGCTGCACTACAGCTTGCCCTACTGTGGAAGCCATGGCTGTGGGCTGCACTACAGCTTGCCCTACTGTGGAAGCCACGGCTGTGGACTGCACTACAGCTTGCCCTACTGTGGAAGCCACGGCTGTGGGCTGCACGACAGCTTGCCCTACTGCTACAATTCCTGCGCCTCTGCAGGGAACATTGTGGAGATGCCGCCAGCCAAGCCCCTGGCTGGTCACCCTTCCTTCCCAGCCACCCCTGCCCACCAGGTTGGAGTGCCCCCCCCGACCGTTCAGCTTAGACACATTTGCTACATGATTTGGTGACAAAAACTTGGCTACCTGCAAATAGAAAACAGGAAATAGAAGGCACTCCTTGTCAGGGAGGTGTTCCTCTTCACCCCATTATACCCTCAATGGGCCCCGCCCTGCAGTGTCTAGACAGCTGAGAGGTCAGAGATGGCATAGACTTTCACAGGTATCAGTTGATTTTCAGAGGATTCCGAGGGTAGCCCACTGGAGAAGGGAGGCCCCTCTACCTCCTGAGTGCTCAGTGAGGGTATTCTAAAAGGGCTCCACCTTCCTGTGGTGTGCTTCAAGTGACAAAGAGCAAACAAGCTCCCTGCCACCACATCTGTGCGCCAGTGTGGACTGGAGGCCCCTCTGGGCCTGCCGCCCTGTCTCCTCGTGGCTTCCCTGTCTCTCCCTCCCTTTCTATCTGCCCCCGTCTCTCTCTTTACTCTTTTTGTGCATCCTCCTAATTCTCTTCCTCCCTCAGGGTAATCAGGGTCAGGGCCACATCAGTCTCTCACCTGTCCCCCCAAAGGAGACATTGCCCATGCTCTGGGCCACAGGAAGGGTAACAGTCAGGCCTGGCAGTGTGGGGCAGAGGAAGGATGTCACCACCAGACAGTGGGGGGTGGGGGAGCAGCCTCACCATTTACAGAGTTTGCTGTGAGATCCAGGGGCTCAGTTCAGGCCCAGAGCTTTCCTAGCTGTGTGACCTGGGGTAACTTGATTAATCTGTCTGAGAGTCGTCTGCGCCCTCCCCTGTGAAATGGGAGTAAACTGAGGACTCCTGTGAAGATGTGAGGTCACGTGTATGAAGCATGCATAGGTGCAGGTCTGGAACAGCAAGCAACATCAGGAAGAGCGTGGGTAACTGCAGCGCTGCCCGAGGTGAGGTGACATCTGCACTGACTGCTCCATTAAGCCTCCTCTTTCTACAGTTTTCCGCATGTAAAACTGAAGCCATTTTGCACATCTTTCCCTCTGCCCAGTAACTTCTGAAATCACCTAGGACTATTAACCATTAGTACACAGCAATCTCCAGCAACCTTCAGGCAGAGATTTAGAATATGCCTATGATGGGCAGGCAAGGTGGCTCAGTGGATAAAGGTGCTTGCTGCCAAGCCTGACAACCTGAGTTTGAGCCCCAGGTCCCACAGGATAGAAAGAGAGAACTGACTCCCAAAAGTTGTCTTTTGACCTCCATATGTGTGCCTAGTGCGCACACACACACACACACACACACACACACACACACACACACACTTCCCTTGAGTAACAGAGCCCCAGACCCCCTCATCAGTTGTGTTCGCACTCCTGGAGTAACCACAGTCCTGAATTTTGTTTCTTATCTCTATATTTTTGAAAGAAAATATAGACTCTTGATGGTTACAGTAAGAAAGGAGGTATTTATCAAACTACAAGAAGTGCTAAGCACAAAGAAGCCATGGGTAAATTTGGTTCCCTTTCCACAAAGAGATTCAGTTCATCCAATGTCACTGCAGAGGAGCTGGCAAGATAAGCTGGGGTGGGGAAGCAGATATTTTGACATGTTAGCAGTAAACAGTCCCAATCTGAATATGTGAAGATTCCGGAACAGCCTGAATCGAAGGACTTGAATCTATGATTCAAGAAGCCTGAATGGCTCATCAGTCCTTGAGAATCTACAGAGTCTCATTAGTAATCAGAGAAAAAATGCAAACTCACAGGGAGACTCCATCTGCTGGCTGGTAGATTCAGGACAGAGTGCAGTGAGGGCCTAGGCTGGGATGGCGGGGGTGGGGAGGGCACTCTGCCCCACCTCAGGGTCCCCTGGAAGGAGACGAGTTCTTTGAAACCAATTTGGCCCTGTCTTGTAAAGCCTACCGTGCAGTTCCCTCATCCTGCAGCAGCTCTGTTGCTAGAACAAACCCCAGAGTCCCTGGTACATGCGCACTAGGGACCTTGTACAAGGATGTTCATGGTTGCTCATTTGCAATAACACAAACCTGGTGACTGCCCAATCGATGCTGGTGAATGAGTGAATCTGATTTCCAAATGGACCTGTGGGGGTCTCCATACCCAGCCTGCAATGGCAGGTGCCGGCTCTGATCAGTTCCCAGGCAGAAGGGGCTCCCTGCACAGGCAAGCACCCCAGATATAGACCCCTGTGCCTTCACTGTGGAGTTCAGGGCCATCTGAGAGCCAGCCATCCTGGCTCTGGGCCCAACAGGAGCCGCGTGGCTGAGGCCAGGTGTCTGATGCATCAAGGGAAGGGCTGAGGAGCCCTGGAGACTCTGCTGGGTGTCTTCTGTCCTTCCCAGGGCTGAGCCTGTGGGTGGTCAGCACCCCACTCTGGTGTTACTCTCAGCCTGAGTGGCATGGCTGGTGGAACATGCCTCCCTCTCGAAAGCAAAAGTGACGCTTCTTCCCCTTGGAGCACCATTGTCTTCCACATGCAAGCCAATGCCACACACCTGGGCTACCTGCCCCCCACATTTCGACAAGTACCCATTTTAGGAAATAACGGGCCTCCAGGCTACAGGAAAGACCAGATCAGTCACAGGCAGCCAGGCCCATTCCAGGCCAGGTTCTCAGGCAGCTGCCAGCTCAGTTTAAGACAGGCTGTGGGAAAGGGTATAAGGATTTTTGCAGACTTCTGTTTTGAAGTTATAGTTTAGCAAGAGAAACTCTGAAGTTAAGAAAGAAAGAGAGAGAGAGAGAGAGAGAAAGAGAAAGAAAGAAAGAAAGAAAGAAAGAAAGAAAGAAAGAAAGAAAGAAAGAAAGAAAGAAAGAAAGAAAGAAAGAGAGAGGAGAAAGAGAACATCAAACACAGGAGCCTGGGGAGATGCCTCAGCAAGTAAAGTGTTTGCCACATAAGCTTGAGGATCTGAGTTCAAATCTCCAGCACCAAAGTAAAAAGTGACTCATGTTTGTAATACCATCTCTGTGGAGGTAGAGACAGGGGCACCCATGGAGCTCGATGGCCGGACAGCCCAGCTAAATCAGTGGGTTGGTTCAAGGTTCAGTGAGAAACCCTGTCTCAAAAACTAAGGAAGAACGTGACACAGCAAGACATATGACATTAACCTCTGGGCTCCACATTCATGTACACACATACACAAACAAATATATAAATCATAAATTACAAATAAACATTAAAAAATGAAGGAAGCCTTAATAACCACATTCAGTCTTAGTCTCTGGTAGTATTTTTTTTTTTTTTGTCTTTTTCAAGACAGGGTCTCCCTGTAGCCCCAACTATCCTGGAACTCACTCTGTAGACCAGGCTGGCCTTGAACTCACAAAGATCCGCCTGCCTCTGCTTCCTGAGTGCTAGGATTAAATTTCTGCACCACCATGCCTGGCTTTTTTATTTTTTTTTACCCCCCCCCCCGGGTTGTACAATCCAGATATAAGAATATTTAGGGGTGCTGTGTATGGTGGCACATGCCTTTAATCCCAGCACTCGGGAGGCAGAAGCAGGCAGATCTCTGTGAGTTCAAGGCCAGCCTGGTCTACATAGCAACCTCCAGGCCAGCTGGGACTAAAGGGAGACCCTGTCTCAAAAAGACAAAAAAAGAAAAGAATATTTAGGGGCAAAAGTAGCAATTTGTCCAGCTTTTGTTTCTCTCCTTTGTTTGATAAGCACTTTCCCAATGTAAGTTACGTGAAGTTTTTCCGTCTAGTGGGCGACAATGGCCCACCTTGTTTTTGTTCTTTCATCACTGTATCAACCTCTATGGTCAGACTGCATATATGGTTTCACTGGGGTGGCTCACCTGTACTTACACCTTGGACTCTTTGACTCTTACAAAATGGGCAACATCTGGACTAAGGACTTTGGTTTAACCTTGTAACCAAGAGGCTACTGTAAGCAAGCTCACTGAGTCACATACTCTTGTGACCTGGGCACCTAATATTGATACCTGGAACCTCAATTTACTCTCTACCCAAGATAGCGAATGAATGTTGAGTGTGCCAGAGAATTGGCAAATCAAAGAGCTGAAGACAGCCTACTCATATTCATTTTCTCATTGAAAACAGTAAAGTCTGAGAACCATACCTGGCACTGTGTATGAGATGTTTCAGTCTAGAGATAAAAGGGCAAGAGTCTGATAGGATAATCGAGGAGCTAAGCTTGTAGTTGATACTAGAGAAATGGTTTTGAATAAAAGTATGGGTGAGGCCTAGATCAGCAGCACAGTTCTGGGAGATATCTGGAGGAACCGGTCTCCTCCATGTTTGACTAACGTCAAGAGTCAGTCTATTTATTCAGGTGTAAGGCCGGCATAGTGATGTTGTGTTGTGGTGTCTGGTGTGAGAAAGAGACTCTCTACTCTGAACTTACAGATCAGCAGCCAGAGAAGTCCTGAGGAATAAAGGGAATGTCTTGACAATGCATGCCAGCCTGCTGACTCATGGATGGATACCTGGAAAAGTCCTGAGGATAAAGGGGGATGTCGCACAGAAGTTCTCAGTCATACATGAGTAAGTGATGTGACAATAAGCATAAGGCTTTCTTGTAGCTTTCAGCAGTGTGCCTTAAATAATTAGTTGCTTTTTATTTATTTTTTATGTGTATGAATATACTATTTGCATGTAGGTTGGTGCACCCATGTCGTGCAATGCTGTGGAGGTTAGAAGAGGGCGTTGGATTCCCCTGGAACTGGAGTTAAAGACAGTTCTTAGCCACCATGAGGGTGCTGGGAATCGAATCCAGGTTCTCTGAAAGAGCAGTCAGTGCTCTTAACCGCTGATCCATCTCTCCAGCCCCAATAATCATTGCTTTTTATTTTTTTAACTTATTTTTATTTATATTTTTTATGTGTATGAATGTACTGCCTGCATGTAGGTTGGTGTACCCATGTCGTGCAATGCCGTAGAGGTCAGAAGAGGGTGTCGGATTCCCCTGGAACTGGAGTTAAAGATAGTTCTTAGCCACCATGTGGGTGCTGGGAATCGAACCTGGGTCATCTGCAAGAGCAGTTAGTGCTCTTAACCTCTGAACCATCTCTCCAGCCCCTTATTTGCTTTTTAAAGCTTCTTTTTTTTGGTTCTTTTTGAGACAGGGTCTCCCTGTATCTCCAGCTGTCCTGGAACTCGCTATGTAGACCAGGCTGGCCTTAAACTCACAAAGATCTGCCTGCTTCTGCCTCCCAAGTGCTAGGATTAAAGACATGCTTTTTAAAGCTTCTTTACCAGGCTCAAACTGCAAGGAACTGTGTTCAAACTTTCATTTCCGTCTTTCCAATTCACTATGGAGATCTCTTTATCTCCTGAGCCTTGCGTGCATGCATGCCAATTAATGAATTTACTTAAAGGAAGTGGAACTAAAGCATCATCAAATTAAATTTGTGAGCCTTTAAATGTTATTCAGAAATATTCTCCCTGTTATCCTGACAATGAGACACTTAATTTAGAATCTTGGAAATAATCGGCGAATATTTTGGATGCTGCTTAGAAATAATTCAAGTGAAGCATTTAACTCTTTGGAACCAAATTACAGTAGATATGCAGTCTTATCAAGATAAAAAGAAAGGTTTTCTCTAACACAGCAATATTGGCTAAAAAATTTAAAAAAGGAAGAATTATGTCTTGTTGGACCTCACGGACTTTCTCTGCCTAATTCTTCTACCTTTCAGGGAGCCCCCTTCCCAGCAGCCACCTTTCCATGATGGAAGAAACTAATTTAGAAAAGCGTTGTATCTGGTTTGGCCATTGGTGGCTTGGAAAACTTAGCTTTCTTCCTTGCATCTCCAAGTCTGTCTCTCTCAGATTTGAAACTCTTTTTTGGTCTTTGTTTCTCTATCATTGTGTCACTTTTTTTTTTTTTTTTTTTTTTTTTTTTTTTTT
>VZQC01009736.1:62205-87136 GCA_009823505.1 Rhizomys pruinosus
TTTTTGGTCTTTTCAAGACAGGGTCTCCCTGTAGCCCCAGCTGTCCTGGAACTCACTCTGTAGACCAGGCTGGCCTTGAGCTCACAAAGATCCGCCTGCCTCTGCCTCCCAAGTGCTAGGATTAAAGGCATGCACCACCACGTCTGGCTATTGTGTTGCTTTTTAATTCATTTTCCAATCATAATGGCATGGACAGTTTAAAGACTGTGAGCAGTCTGATTATTGTCTTTTATCCAAGTTCTTTCAGATATTACTGTTTTCTGTGTTCTAGGTTCTCTAAATTATGAATGTTTAATCCAAGATTCTACGTGGTAAGTTATAGCATTATTTTTCTTTTTTAAATTTTATTTATTTATTTATTTGAATGCACTGTCTGCATGTAGGTCTGTGCACCCATGTCGTGCAATGCTGTGGAGGTAAGAAGAGGGTGTCGGATTCCCCTGGAACTGGAGTTCTCCTGGAATTGGAGTTACAGACAGTTCTCAGCCACCATGTGGGTGTTGGGGATTGAAACTGAGTCCTCTGTAAGAACAGTCAGTGCTCTTAACTGCTAGGCCATCTCTCCAGACCCAGCATTATTTTTCTAATGCAGACAGGCAGACCTGTAGTCTTTTTAAGAAGAGAAATTCACCATGCATGGTGTCATGTTTAGCTATAATTTTTTTCTTGTATCATTTTCTTTGTCTTTTTTCTCCAATTTTTTATTTTTATTTTCTTAACAATAAGTAATGTTATGAGTACAAGCATCCTTCATGTAAAACCAATTTGCAAGCAGCTATGCCCAAACTCACACAGCCCAAGTCTCCCACCATCCAGCTGGTGGGGCTTAATTGTACAATCATGTTGATCAAATAAGTGTCCAGACTATGTTGCTGTAGTTTCACCATTCACCCCAATCACAGCCCTTACATTCTACCATGCCCCCTCTTCCACAGATTGTTCCCTAGGCTAGGAAAAGGGGCACTGGTGAACGAGAAGCAAAACAGTCTACTTTCTCTGGAGATGTCGTTTTGGACTCTGATCAGTTTTGGCTGTTTCCTTTCATAGGTTGACAGTTTGTTCAGGAATAACCTTTCAATCCTACTAATGAAACACAAGTAATTATATATAGGTATTTAAACAGTACTAATTATTATGGTAGGTTACTTTGGTATAGACACAGATGTTTGGATGGTATGCTAATCCATGAATTATATTTTTTTCTGTAAAAGATGACAAGGTTTTACTGTGGCTTATAACTTCTCCTAACCACTAGAGGATGTAAACTTGTGGCATCAGCCATGAATTATTCCTCTAATGAGAGAGCTAATAGCCAATTAGATTTGGGATATACAGACATATGGCTGCCACTGCTGCACAGTATTTCCAGGCAGGTGAGGTGTAGCTGATGCTGACGGAGGAGTCTTGCTTGACACAAGGATACCAATTTTTGCTTTATTGGTTTAGTGGCCTTTGGTAACACTCTCTGGCATTCCAGAGACCAACTGTACACTTGCAAGTGTGGTCTGAATACATCTTTCCCATGCTTGCATCAGGTCTTTGACATGCAGGGCCTTACCACCTCTCTTCTTGCAGGTATCCCAGTTTACAGGCAAGAAGCCTTTACCTTTTGGGGGGGCTTGGATCCCCTGGCCAACATCTCCTTGGCAGAATAATCCATTTCTGACATCAGAGCTCTCCTGTATTAATATATTTTGCTTAAATGCACAGCTTGAAAATACTTTAGTATTATATTTGGCTCTGAATAGAGAATAATCCTTTTCACATTTCCTATGTCTATTAGTCAATTAAAGAAAGCAGTTATGGGCTAGAGAGATGGCCTAGTGGTTAGGAGCGCTGACGCTCTTGCAGAGGACCCGGGTTCGATCCCCAGCACCCACATGGCGGCCAAGAGCCGTCTGAAACTCCAGTTCCAGGGGAATCTGACACCCTCTTCTGACCTCCGCGGCATTGCACGACACGGGTGCACAAACTTCATGCAGACAGTACATTCATACACATACAGAAATAAATAAAATTAATAAAAAAAAGCAGTTATACCGGTTTTGTAAGAAATTACCTCTATGACAGTCGGCTCTAAGTTACAGTTAGAGAATGACTTCATTACCATCATGTATTTCTTTGTTCTATGAAAAGGAGATAAGAAGGTCTCTCATATTAAAACTTTGCGGCCCCTAGAAGGTAAGGATCATTAGGACTGATTATAAACAGTTGTTACAAATAGGATCCACAGAGATGTTTGATGTCTGTAGCAGTCTGAGGCTTTTCTTCCTTTAAATGCTTTGATGGGCCAACTTCTCTGCTGGTATTTCTTGGTACATCCTGCACAATGCAAAGCTGTATCTTTTCTTTCTCAGCCATTAAGTTGGTGACTTTTTGACCTGTGGGAACATACAAATCATTTCCCATAGTTAGTTTTAAGATTTAAATTAAAAATTTGACAAAAAGATTTAATATATAACTGTATCCCCCCTTTTTTATTTTAGGTTTTTATTTTTTGACCCATGAGTCTCAAAAAGGCAGTTGTAGTACACACACCTATAGGCAGGAATCAAGGTGTAAATTTCATTAAATTTACCCAAGCTGTTTTGGGTGACTGTATGTTGCTAATTTGGGAAGCAAGCTTACTTCCTTAAGTTAAATTATCCTACAGGTGAAAGAGAATGTTACAAGATGATACTGTATAACACAGAAATTATAGAGAACGTTTGTATATATTAATCCCAAGGTTATCGTTATACAGATTTTAAGTAAAACAAATGTGGACAACAATTTATATTTCCAGTTAACTTAGATGTATTACCATTTTTATTAAAACCTTTAAACCGATATCATTTAATATAGATATTTTTACTTTTACTGAGTCCTAAAATACCATGTAGTTTGTAGATAGGGTTTGGGCAAAATTGTTAAACTCACATCAATTAAGTATACATTAATCGAATATAGACCTGTGTCCCTCTCTGACCCCTCCCACCCCTCCAGTTTCACCATTTCAGTCAGTTTTTGATGCAGTCTTTCTGTTGTTCTTCTTTCCAATATGGCATGAGGGTCCCCCCCCCTTTTTTTTTTGCCTGTATTCTGATGCCAATCACGAATATCTTTTCACTATGTTAGTGGATGGTTTTGCTTGCCCCCTTCCAATGTTTTTTTTTTCCTCCTCCTGTGTATGGAGTATTGACTTGTCTAGGTTTCAGGCTTTCAATTTTGTTTATATATTGGTTATTGGAAGTCTAAGTCACTCTTCTCTTCCTGTTCTGAAGGTGGGGGGGGATATATGTCTGACTTAGCCCACCCGGTACCTGTCTGGAGCAAGTTCCGGGCTCCTGTGCTTCAGGAGCACCCTGCACAAAGACACAATGGTGCCGAACCTGCTATAAATTATTTTTTAAGGGTTAAAGGGAGCATTTAGGAAGATTTTTAACAATTTAACCAACAAGGAAGTCAAGACTGTCATCCTTAAATTACAACCATTAGAAGTAATACATGTAAGGCCAATATTTACTCCAGAAGATTTCTGAATGTTGGGTCCTGCACAGAAGGGACCAATTTAGTCTGGTAAAAATTAACTTAGAAATTTATTAAGGTCATAGTGTATTGAAAAGTCACATCAAGGAGTAACTACTCGACATAGACTTTACCTTCTTTATGGTTGCTAGTGAAGAGAGATGAGATTCATGAAAATTCAGGTTCTTGTCCGTGAGATAAATAGCTAAATCTGGCAAGGCCTCTCTCCTCACAGTATCTCACAAGGGGAGAAATTTAAAGCTCTAAGGAGCAAAACAACTCCCTAATTAAGTTTTAAATGTTCTAACTTACATGTTCAAGCCTTCCCACTATTGTTTTGAGCCTCCTTGGCTCATTCCTCAGCCCTTTACTGCTGTCAATATTTACTTCTATTTAAAGCCTCCTTCACTGACAAACATCTTGTTTTTATTTCAAAGCATTTGAGTCCATGTAATATTATATCCACAGAAGGAAATCATCATACCGTCTACTTTCTTGTCAATTACCACAGGTACTGACTCAACAAATGATGCCATCCTGTCCTGAGTGGCAATCATTAGACGCCATCATCCTGAGAGGAGTCAAACCTCAAGTGTTTGTCCTATTGCAATTTAACAAATGAAAGTCACTTACATAAAGTACTTTTGTCATTTTAAACTGGCTCATATACATGTTAATACTTTTGAAAATTTATTTTTGCTTCTGCTTAAACATGAAAATCTGCTTGAGCTCTTTAAAGCACTCCTTACAAATCAATACAAGCAGTTGTATTGCTTATGTATCTAAGATGTTTCTTTTTGCCAATTTTGGGAAGTTTCTATCTCAAATGATATTCCCTATATTACCCCAAATACACGCCCTAATTATACTAATTCGTTTCTTAAACAAAAGGGGTAACTGCTAAGGACAAATTGTATTTTAAATCTTTTTTTTTTTTTTTTGGTATTTTTGAGATAGGGTCTCCCTGTAGCTACAGCTGTCCTGGAACTCATTCTGTAGACCAGGCTGGCCTTGAACTCACAAAGATCTGCCTGCCTCTGCCTCCCGAGTGCTAGGATTAAAGGCGTCTGCCACCGTGCCTGGCATTTAAATCTTTTTTCAAACGACTTATATTCTAAACTTTTTAAATTGTTCCTCTCAATCTTTTCCCACCATCTACTGTGAAAGTATGTTAAAAAGTAAGTTTTATCAAAAACTGTGGTTTTATATAAACTAAGTTAAGTTACAGGCCAACCAATGGCTGAATCCTCTTCCTATCGTTAATTGGAGCTGAGGCTCCACATTTGTGTGTTCTCTTTTCAGGTATCCCTGAATCATGGTGTAACTGATACAGCCATACCAGAGCATCCTGGCAAGGAGACTTTCCTGAATTTCAACTGCATGAGTAACACTCCTGTTTGTGTGCCTTCTCCCCCAATGCGTCCATGCCCGTGACACCTATTCCAGAGACCTAAGATGATATCATGCTGTTTCTCCAGTACCCCACACTATCTAGCCCACTGCCCTTGACCAGCCCACCACCAGTGACCACCCCGTGGACATGCTTCTTCATTTATAAAACAAAGAAACAGGATCTGTAAGAATGACTTTTACAAAATGGACAGAATCTGAACTAAGGACTTTGGCTTAACCTTGCACTTCAAAAGCTACTGTAAGCAAGTTCACTGAGCCAAGGGCTCCTGTGACCTGGGCACCTGCCCTTGATCCCTGGAACTTCAATTTGCTTTCCATCCAAGGTAGCGAATGAATGTCAGTGTGCTTGAGAATTAGCAAATCAAAGCACTGAACACAACATGTTCCTGGTCATGCCTTCACTGTAAACAATGAAACTTGAGAAACATGCATGACATTGTATACATGCGATGTTTTAGGCATAGGGACAGAAGGGCAAGATTGTCTTATAAGGGAGGATCCAAGCTTGTAGTTGCCCAAGTTGATGCTGAAAAAATTGGGTTTTTTTTTCTTATGTGTATGAATGTACTGTCTGCATGCAGGTTTGTGCACCCGTACTGTGCAATGCTGCAGAGGTCAGAAGAGGGCGTTGGGGCGTTGGATTCCCCTGGAACTGGAGTTAAAGACGGTTCTTAGCCACCATGTGGGTGCTGGGGATCGAACCCGGGTCCTCCGCAAGAGCGGTCAGCGCTCTTAACTGCTAGGCCATCTCTCCAGTCCAAGAAATTGTTTTGAATAAAAGTATGTGTGGGCCTGGCTCGGCAGCCCAGTTCCAGGAGACATCGGAGGTAATGGGTGCCCTCCAAGTTTGGGCCCACTCATAACTAAAGTCAAGAGGGCTGGAGAGATGACTCAGTGATTAAGAGTCCTAGCTGTTATTGCAGGAGACGCGGGTTGGACTCCTGGCACCCACATGGTGGGTAATAACCATCAGCAACTCCAGTTCCAGGGGGATCCAGTGCTCTCTTCTGTCCTCTACAGGCATTGCATGACACAGATACACTTCCATACATGCAGACATAACTAAAGAGTCAGGCTGTTACTCAGGTATAACTGTAATGTTGGCATGGGAATGCTACTCTGCCCCTGGTTATTTTCCGAAGGTGGTCTCTTCAGAGGTCTGGTCGCTCTGACCCTTATCTGAGCTGCCCTTTCTCTTCTCTCCTCCCTCCCCTCACCCTTGGGAAACACAATGGAAAAATTGATGGGCTGAGATAGCTAAGCTAGTATTTATCTCTAGGCACTTTTAAAAAGTCAACATAATTACTGGAGTCCCATTAAGTTTAATTTGAAGCCAATCTCACATTTAGTGAGAGGCAGCCAGGGTGCTGAGTGGGATGGAAACAGACAGGCAGCTTAGTGTCTCCGCAGTAATCATGGCCTGGCAGGGTAGGAATAGGTAAGTCTTTACAGAATGGGCTGTTCTGCGGGTAGTGAGTCCAGTGCCAAGGACCCTGCTAGTGACCCCAGACCTTCTGCCCTCCCCTGGGCTGGGCAGTGGCTTCCTACAAGCTTACCACCTTGGCTCTTGCCTTCCCAGACACCAGAAATGCTGTCCAGTGTCCTGAAATATGGTCAGCTGGAAGTCCAGGGGCTCAACACCCAGGAAGCTGTCACCTGGAGGGACAGTAGAGAGTGGGGAATACCCATCCCCCCATCTCTCTCTCTCTCTCTCTCTCTCTCTCTCTCTCTCTCTCACACACACACACACACACACACACACACACACACACACATCACAGGCCATGTTGTGCACAGTCCTCTGGACAACAGGACAACCACCTTGGGATTCAGCCCCTCCAGTCTTTCTCTCTCCTGGGATCACCACCTAGGGAATCTCCCTGTCTGTGAGAAGGCCCACATCAGACTGCACCAGGACGCTGCAGGCCAGCAGCAGTGGGGGGCGGAGGGAAGTGGAGGCTCTGAAGGATGTTCAGGAGAGGGACTTGCTGGGGCACGACAAAGAGAGGAGGGGGGAGAGGCAGGCATGACTTCCATTTTCAGCTGGTGTAGCGCTCTGTGTCCCTTTCACAAGCACACATATGCACGTGTGTATGTGTGTATATGTACAGGTTTGACTATGAAACACCCTGGCAGGCTCAGGTGCCTGGTTGCCAGTTCATGAGCTTTGGGGAAGAGATTAGGTCCTGAGAGCTCTGAACTAATCAGTGGACTAATCCTTTGATGAAGTCATGAGATGGCTGCTTTATTGGGAGGTGATAGAGACCAGTAGACAGGGCCTAGCTGGGGACGTAGGTCACTGGGGTGGCGCTTGGAGAGGTGCAGCTTGTACCCCAACCCCTTTCTTCTCTCTGCTTCCTGAACCTCCTGTGAGCATCTCGGCCACACCACACCCTTCACTAGGGGGTGCTTTGCCTACCACGGGCCCACAAACAACGGAGCCAGCTGGTCATGGACTAACATCTCTGAAGGCGTGATGTCTCCAGAGTATCTGTTACAGAGACAAAAGCTTCTACTAGCCCAGCGCACGTGTGCATGTGTATACACCCACAAGCTTTCTGTACCTCAAACTAACCAACAGCCATTAAAACCTAAAAGTTTGTGATTCCAGGGGCTGGAGAGATGGCCTAGTGGTTAAGAGCGCCACACCGACTGCTCTTGCAGAGGACCCGGGTTCAATCCCCAGCACCCACATGGTAGCTGAAAACCGTCTTTAACTCCAGTTCCAGAGGAATCCGACACCCTCTTCTGACCTCCACAGCACATGCAGACAGTACATTCATACACATAAAAAAAAAAAAAACCACACCGACTGCTCTTGCAGAGGACCCGGGTTCAATCCCCAGCACCCACATGGTAGCTGAAAACCGTCTTTAACTCCAGTTCCAGAGGAATCCGACACCCTCTTCTGACCTCCACAGCACTGCATGACATGGGTGCACAGACCTACATGCAGGCAGTACATTCGTACACATATGAAAATAAATAAAATTTAAAAACAAGTTTGTGATTCCAATCATCTCTCTTTTTTTTTTATTAATGCTTTGCATATTTCATAGATCATTTTCCACTTCCAGGCATATTTCCCTTTCCCTTCCCCCCCACCCCACCCCATCCCAGATCATGCATTCTGCCATAACTTTCCTGCATCTTTCTCTGTTTTTTTTTCTTCATTTTTTTAACAATAAGTGATAATTTATGAGTACAAGCATCCTTCATGTAAAACCAATTTGCAAGCAGTTGTGCCCAAACCCACACAGCCCATGGGTCCCACCATCCAGCAGGGGGGGCTTGTATGTTCAATCAAGTTGATCCAATGAGTGTCCAGACTATAAACTACAAAAACTACACCAATCATCTCTTTTTAAGAACTTTTAAAAATTATTTGTATTGTGATGTGAGGGGAGAGTTGATGTGTGCTTTGTGTGTGTGGTATGTGGTATGTGTGTGGGGAGGTGGTACATATGTATGTCTGTGTGGTGTCTGGTGTATATGGTTGTGTATGTGATATATGTATATATGAGGTGTATGTGGTTTGTTTATGAATGTATGTGGTGTGTGTGTATATGCGATGTGTTGTGTGTGTTGTATGTATGGGTGTGTGTGTGCTGTGTGTGGTGTGTGGTATGTTTGTGATGTGTGTATATGTGGATGTGTGTATATGTGGATGTGTGGTATATGAGTACATAGTATGTATGTGGTGTATATGGTATCTGTGTATTGTGTGCATTGGATATATGTGATTGGTGTGTGTATACGTAATGTGTGGTTTGTGTATGTATGTGTATGAGGTGTGTGTGCAATGTGTGTTGTGCATGTATGATGTGTGTGCATGTGTATATAAATGCTGTGTGTATATGTTGTGTGTACACTGTGTGTATTATGTGTGTATGGTGTGGTGTGTATGTAGTATGTGTGATGTGTGCACATGGTGTGTATGTGTGTGTGTGCGTGTGTGTACCACATATGCCATGCTGCTCATGTGGATGTCAGAGCACAACTTTCTAAAGTCAATTCTCCCTCCCCACAAATCTGGGGATTGAACTTGAGTCTTAGGCAGCAGTCCACTTTACCCACTGAGCCACCCCCCAGCCCCTTCTAGTTATATCTCACATTCAATTTCAGGCAGTCTTCCTCATCAGTCCCTTCTGTCATATAAATGTGGTGCTGTGGTGCGTACCTGGTGCCTTGGGCTCAATGCCACATTTGGGGCATTATCTGCATTTGTGTTTACCAGGACCACAGTGTTAGTCTGTTCCATAACTCTAACACAAATCGTTTAGCCAGAGCCCTGTTATAATTTGGGCTCCTCCCAGTTTGAATCTATTGGGAACAGAGTGTGCTAACACACTTGTGCTGTCTTCTAGGACACCTGTTTTGTTTCTTCCTTACGATCCCTCTCCAGAATGTGTGGGACTCCCACCTGCTCTGCTGCTCACTGGCATGTAGTGCTGTCAGTCTTCTCAACTTGACCCCTGTGCTGATCCTCAGGGACTCAGAACACTGGGCACATTCCCCATGGGTATTCTGCTCATGTACATCTCTTCTGCTATGCCACAAAATGGTGAAGACTTTTCCTATCAGTGTTGTTTTTCATCTTCTGATTTGCTTGCTCTTTATATATTCGAGATATGCATCTTTTTATTTGCTTTTATTTGAATTAATATGACTATGTCCATAGAAAAATCCAAATGGATTTATGAAGAAGTGATTTTTTTTTTTAATTTGTATTTGTGTGTGTGGACATGTGCATGTGCATGCAGTTCCTGAAGCAGCCAGAAGAGGGCATCAGATCCCCTGGAGCTGGAGTTACAGGAGGCTGAGAGCTGCTGGAGATGGTGTTGGGACTTCAACTCCTGTCTTCTGCAAGAACAGCAAGTGCTCTTAAATGCCGATCCATCTCTCCAGCCCCCAGCATCTGTGTTTTTACTCATACATGTTCCATAATTTCTTTTCCCGTTCAATGACTTGTATTTCTTTTTCTTTTCTTTTCCCTCTTTATACCACGTGTCATGTAACCAGGATGGCTCAAATACTCTATGCAGCAAATGATGGCTTAAACTCTACCAAGTGAGCCACACGTCCCTCAGCTCAAATCCATTTTCTCTACTTAATGATAACTTTGGAAGATCAGAAGGTTTTTATCCTAAAAGCAATTTATTATTCTGTTTCTTTCTGTGACTGTGGTGGTTGATGCTTTTGTGTATGTCTTAAGAAATCCTGACTCCCTGAATTCTCTGACATATCTATACAAAGTCTTTCAACGTAATCACAGTAGTTCCTAAAGAAAGAAATACTAATAAAATATTTTTTGAGACAGGGTCACCCTTTAGTCCCAGCTGGCCTGGAGCTCACTATGTAGACCAGGCTGGCCTTGAACTCACAGACATCCACCTGCCTCTGCCTCCCGAGTGCTGGGATTAAAGGCATGCACCACCACACCTGGCTTAAAGACAGTTCTTAGCCGCCATGTGGGTTATGGGAATCAAACCCAGATCCTCTGCAAGAGCAGTCAGTGTTCTTAACCTCTGAGCCATCTCTCTAGCCCGAGAAATACTAATAAAATATTTTTAAATTTTAAAAAATCCTGACTGGGATGAAGATATTCACCTGATACTTGTCTTTCTGCTTAGGTCTGTTTCATCTCAATCGTGTTGATACGGGTGTATGGGAAAGGCTCTGGAGTCATCATTTTCCCCATGGCTGCTCAGGGGACACAGCACCTTGTTTGGAAAGGGCAATGTCTCCATCTCAGCGCACATGAGTGGGTTCTCTGGAACCCTCCATTCTGCCCCATCAGCCATTTGCCTCTTCTTACTTTGCCTTCACCACTGAGTTCCCAGCCCTGTCACCAGCTTTCGTAGGTCCTCCAAGTCCTGTTTAAAAACCGTTTTGACTGGACGAATGCCATTATTGTGAACATGGTGTTATCCAGCTTGTTGATTTCTAATCCCTCAAATTTCTGTCTTTCCATTTTTCCCCTCAGTATTAGGTATTAAATCCAGGATCTTCCACAAATGAGGTTTCCCAGTTACTTTACTGGTGCTATGATAAAATTCCCTGACAAAATTCCCTGGCTTACAGTTCCAGCCCATCATGCTGGGAAGGCACAGCCACACACCGGGAACGCATGGTGGTAGGAGCCAGAGGCTGGGAGATGCCATCACACCTGTGCTCAAGAAGCAGAGAGCAAACAGGAAGTGGAGTCAGGCTATAAAGCCTCAAGGCCCACCCCAGTGTCCCACTTCCACCAGCAAGGCTTCCCCTCCCAAATATTCTGCAATCGTCCCAAACAGCCCCACCAGCTATGGATCAAGTGCTCAGACATGTGAGCCTATGGAAGATACTCCGCATTCAAACCACACTAGGCAAGTGCTCTACCGCTAACTACATCCCCAGCCCTTAGAAGCTCTTTACATTTATTTACTTATTTGTGTGTGTGTGTGTGTGTGTGTGTGTGTGTGTGTAGGCATGCATACCATGTCATGCATGTGGAGGTTGGGGGACAACTTGCAGAGTTGGGTTCTCTCTCTCTCTCTCTCTCTCTCTCTCTCTCTCTCTCCACACACACACACACGCACACACACACACACACACACACAAGTAAATAAATATTAAAAGCTTGTAAGGTCTGCAGATATAGTTCAGTGGGTTCTTTAATGGTATCTAAAAAAATATCTTAGGGGCCGGAGAGATGACTCAGCGGTTAAGAGCACCGACTACTCTTGCAGAGGACCCAGGTTCGATTCCCAGCACCCACATGGTGGCTAAGAACCATCTTTAACTCCAGTTCCAGGGGAATCTGACACCCTCTTCTGACCTCCGCAGCATTTCATGACACTGGTGCACCAACCTACATACAGATAGTACACTCATACATATAAAAAATAATAAATAAATAAAATACTTTAAAGGGGTTGTTGCTAGACTTCCACCAGAGTCCAGCTTCCCTGCAGTGAGTGGCCAGCTTTATTAAAAGACCTGGTCACCTGAAATATACCTCATCACCTGTCTAGCCAACCAGCACCCACAGCCCATTTCTTTCCAGACCTATCCTACTGTTGTTAACATAGACTAAGAGTCAGCACACTTTCCTTGTTATGGGACAGAGAATAACTGGTTCAGGCTTTGAAAACTATGTGCTTTTTCTTTTTTAATATTGTATTTCTTATTTGTATTTTATATGTATGAGTGCATTACCTGCATGTATTTAAGTGTACCTGTGTCATACAAAGCAGGCAGATGTAGAAGACGACATCAGATGGCCTAGAAATGGAGTTATGGATGGTTGTTACCTGCCATGTGGGTGCTCCTAACTGCTGAGCCATTGCTCCAGCCCCACCAGGTGCCTTTCCTCATGATCCCTCATTGTAGCATCAAAGTAGACAATGTGTGTACTAGTCAGCTTTCCTTCACTATAGCAAAAGGAAGTGCTATTCAGGCTCAGTGTAGGGAGACTTCAGTCCACAGTTGGCCAATTGCTTCAGGCTGTGGAGACCCAGCATACCATGGAGAGAGTATATGGTGTGGCCAAGGCCCTTATCCCAGGACCAGAGTACATGAAAAAACACACAAAGGACGACGCCAGAGTTCCTCCGTCTCCCTTTCAAGAGTACACCCCACTAATCTGATACCTCCAATTAGACCCCATCTCAGTAGGACCAGTGAGCTGGGAGCCAAGGCTCTGGGGGACATTGCAGACCCAAAGCACAGCAATTGTAAAAGATGGGCTTTGTCCTTGTTCTAATAAAGTTGCATTTACAAACCCAGACGCGGGTTCTGTACATTGTGCCACAAAGTATTATGTTGGAGGCGGTGGTCCAGACTAGACACTTAGACACTTGTTACCAGCCTGGGGCAGAGGAAAGTCAATCCAATGTGATGCTTGCCATCACTGCGCAGCATCTTACTTCCACCTCTGCTTCACTGAGTCCAGCATAGAACAGCCCTCTACTGAATGCCCCTCAGTTCCCTGCTGCCCCCCTACCCACAAACTCTATCTTCTGACTCGAGTCACTCCATGGTGTTCTCACAGAGTGAGTGTCAAGCCTGCTTCCCTCTTCAAAGGGTCATGTCCACTTCTTTCTTTCCAGTCGCTGTCCCTCTCCTTCACACAGTGGCCTTTGTGTTAGAAATTTGCCTGGAGTATATACTTAGTCCAATGCAGTGTTCAGAATGGAACACTCATGGTTCAGATGCCTAGATTGTGTGTATTAAAAAATGCTAGCCAGGTATAGTGGCACATACCTTTAATCTCAGCATTCAAGAGGCAGAGGCAAGAGGATCTTTGTGAGACAGAGGCCAGCCTGACCTACACAGTGGGTTCCAGGCCAGCTGAGCTATGGGGATACCCTGTCTCAAAAAAACAACAAAACTTTATATTATTGTATGTATTCATTTATTTACAATTATAACTTTATTACTGTATACATTGTATTAGTCACTTTTCTGTTGCTGTGATAAAACCACCATGACCAAGGGAACTTATAAAAGGGAGAGTTTATTTGAGCTTATCATTGACAGTTCCAGCGAATTAGAGTCCATTGTGGCAGGAGGCATAGTAGCTGGGGCTGGAGCAGAAAGCTGAGGTTCACATCTTCCAATGAGCACAGGAAGCCAAGAGAGAGCCTCTGGAGAATAGCAAGGCTTGTTAAACTCTCTAAGCCCACCCTCAGTGATGTACTTCTTCCAGTATGGCCACACCTTCTAAGACCTCCCCAAACAGTGCCACTGGGGACAAAATGTCTGAATACTTAAAACCTATGGGGGACACTCATTCAAACCACCACATTCCACTCCCTGGCCCCCATAGACTCCTGACCATATAAAATGCAAAATGCATTTAGTTCAACCTTAAAAGTCCCATAGTCTTTACCAGTCTCAATTCTATTCAAAAGTCTACAGTCCAAAGTCTCTTCTAAGGCCCAGGCCAATCTCTTAACTGTAAGCTCCTGTAAAATCAAAAGGCAAATTAGATACTTCCAACACACAGTGGAACCAAATACACATTCCCATTTCAAAAGGGAGGAACAGAGGCATAGTGAGGAAATACTGGACCAAAACAAGACAGAAAACCAGCAGGGCAAATGCCAAGTCCAGTAGCTCCACATGCAACTTCTGGGACTTGACTTCCAAAGGACTTAGATGGCTCAGCTCTTCCACCTTTGCTTGCAACACACATCTCTTCCTTAGGCTGGTACCACTCCCTGTATGAAGCTCTCCTTGGCAAATATTTCACAGCTCTAGCATCTCAAATATCTTCTTGGGGTCTCTGCTGCCAGGGCCTTCTTTATTCAGGGACGCCCCTGATGCACTCTGCCTGGCCTCTGCACTCTCTGAAACCATGGAGGAAGAACTGATGACCCCTTCACTCTTGCATCCTTCATGCCTCTAAAGCCAGCACCTCGTGAATGAAACTGTTGAGTTTGCTGCAAGTTTGGGATGGACCATGGCCTAGTTCAACCACATTTGCAATTTTTCTCTGCCCTTTCAGTATTTTCCTTTCAAAAGCTGGAGGCTTAGCTGGGTGTGGTCTTGCCCTGAAGGTACTATTTCTGTTGTTTACTTGTAAATCTGGAGGCCTCTCCTTAATCACTTTAATCTCACTTTTCCCATTGTTTACTTGTAAATATCTAGGCCTCTCCTTAATCACTTTAATCTCCTTATCAAAGGGAGCCTCTCTTCCTTTCTGAGCTGAAGAAAAACAAAACAAAACAAAGCAAAAAAAAAACAAAAAACAAAAAACAAAGGGAGCCTCTCCTTCACATGCCTTGGCCCTACCATTAATCTTCCTAGTGCACTTTTCAGATCCAAACTGTACATTCTGTATTTCTTTCTGCCCCATCTGCTCTTTTTCACTGTAGATCTGCACAATATTCACCATTAATGGTCACGCCACCATTTCTACATTACACTGTCTTGAAATATCCTCTGCCAAAGACATTAGTCCATTGCTTTTCAATTTAACATCAGGCAAGCATTTGGGCTGTGGGTAAACTGCGGCCAGACTCTTTGCCAAAATATCCCAGTTGCTGCCTAAGTCTTTATTTTCCTCTGGAAGTACATTTTTTGCAGCAATGCTTTCTTCCAGGCTTCTACTAGAATGGCCCATTAAGCTCAGCTTACAGTAGTCAACAGCTTTTCTAGTCCAAAGTTCCAAAGTCTTCCACATTTCTCCAAACACCCACATGGTCAGGTTATTCACAACCAACAGCCTGCTCTCTGGTACCAAATAACTGTATTAGTCACTTTCCTGTTGCTGTGATAAAACCACCATGACCAAGGGAACTTATAAAAGGAAGAGTTTATTTGAGCTTACCATTAATGGTTCCAGAGAATTAGGGTCCATTGTGGCGGGAGGCATGGTGGCCCTGGCTGGAGCAGAAAGCTGAGGTTCACATCTCCAATGAGCACTGGAAGCCGAGAGAGAGCCTGTGGAGACTAGCAAGACCTATTAAACTCTCTAAGTCCACCCCTAGTGACATACTTCCTCCAGCATGGCCACACCTTCTAAGACCTGCCCAAACAGCATCACCAATTAGGGACAAAATGTCTGAATACTTAACGCCTATGGGGGACATTCTCATTCAAACCACCACATACATATATTAATTTTTAACTTTATTTATTATTATCAAGCATGTGAACTATGTATGTGTGAGGGTATATGTGCATGCTGGAGTACAGGTGTGAAAGTCAGAGAACAACTTTCAGGAGTCAGTTCTTTCCTTCCCCCATGTTTCCAGGGATCCAACTCAGGTTGTCCGACCTGTGCAGCAAAGGTGTTTACACACTGAGCCTCCTTGATGGCCCTGAATATGAATATACATTCACATATATGAATATTCATATATATATGTAAATATATTATAGCTACCTCAGACCTGTCCAAATTCAGGCAAGTGAAATCCAGTGAGTATATTGTACAAGCCAGAAGGCTCAAATATATTGAGCTCTGTTTATTGTTACAGGGCCACTGTGCTAGATGCTGAGGATGCCCTCACAGTCAGTGCTGTGGGCAAGCTATGCTGACACCAGGCCCCATCCCACGGGAAGCCTTTCCCAAGGCAGCTGAGTCTCGGGTAGCAGACCTGGCTCTGGGGAGCCTGAGCACCCCACCCCCATTGCTCCTCTCTGCCTCACTGCTCTAGTTCAGATAACTGTTATCATTTCCTGACACTACCTAATCACTTGATTTGCTTATTTGTGTACTGCCTTTCCCCAGAGGAACGTTGGCCTAGCTTTCTGCTGCTATGTCTCCAGGACCTACGGTCCGTGGCATGGACCAGGTCTCTAGGCCAGCCTGAGCTGGCTGAGGAGGTAACTCCGCAGGGATGACCTATAGCCTTGTAGTCTATGGAGACCACCTCAGTTATCTGGGTGGGTCTTGGGCACTGGACAGCTCCAGTTACCTGGATGCAACTAAAACACCAAGATGCTAGTGACATGGCCTATGTCCTTAGGCAGGAGGTGTATGTATAACCGGAGGCCACCCATTCGTAGCTCTTCGGGGCTTGGATTCCAGGCATGGATCCATGTTAGGGTTCGAATGTGACATGTCCTACACGGGCCCATAGACTTGAACACTTGCTCTCTAGTGGGTGGCACTGTTTGGGGATGCTGTGGAACCTTAAAAAGGTGGGGCCTCACTGGAGGAAGAGGGTTGCTGGGGAACGAGTCTTGAGAGTTACAGCTAGCCCTGCTTCCGGCCCGTCCTTCGCGGCTTCCTGGTCCAATGAGAAGCAAGCGAGCCACTGCATGCCCCTGCCACCCCCATGTCTTTACCTCCATGAAGGACCAAAATAGCCCCTAAAACCTCTTCTGCCCAGGCATTTGGTCACAGAAATGAGAAAAGCCCCCGAACACCTAGGGATCTGCTTGCACATATGTGTGCCCGGCACCCGTCCCGTGTGCAGGACCTCTGCTCCACTCACCACTGCACTGGTCCTGTCCTGCTCTAGGTGCTCGGCCGGGTGTACATTGTCAGCAGCTTCACAAATGGAGCCAGAGGCTCAGGGGGCCGTTACTCAGGGGTGCAGCAGCCGAATGGGAGCAAGTGAAGTGGAGTTAGAACTCCAGCTGGCTGCTGAGTGAGCTGAAACCTCAGCCCCTCCTACCAAGACAGGGACAGACGTTAGAGTGAAAGCAGCAAGGCTGGAGACACGGGAAGATAGATAAGAGGGCTTGCTGCTTGACACGAGGCAGCCAAGCCAGCCAGATAAGAGGAAGACTGGGTTCATGGAAACACAATGAAGCTGGGTTCAGCAGGCTCCGATAGCTCCCGGAGCCTCCGTTAGGAGAGCATGCAAGGCATCGTTGCCCTTAACCGGCAGCTTTTTAGATGGTTACCCCATGTGCTTGTTACTTTTCCTCAACTTGATACAAACTAGAGTCACCTGGGAAGAAAGAACATCAATTAAGGAATTCCCTCCACTAGACTGGCCTGTGGGCATATCTGTTAGGCATTTTTCTTGATTGATAACTGATGTACGAGGGCCCAGCCCACTGTAGATGATGTCATTCCTGAACAGCTGGGCCTGAGCTGTATTAAAAAAAGTGGCTGAGCAACCCAGTAAGCAGTGCTCCTCCATGGTCTCTGCTTTGGTGTCTGCCTCCAGGAACACTTTTATTTTAAAGGCGTGTGCCACCACGCCCAGCATTTATTTATTTCTGTATGTGTATGAATGTACTGTCTGCATGCAAGTTTGTGCACCCATGTCGTGCAATGCCGAGGAGGTCAGAAGAGGGTGTCAGATTCCCCTGGAACTGGAGTTCTCCTGGAATTGGAGTTTCAGACGGTTCTCGGCCGCCATGTGGGTACTGGGGATCGAACCCCGGTCCTCTGTAAGAGCGGTCAGCGCCCTTAACTGCTAGGCCATCTCTCCAGCCCCAGGAACACTTTTGAGTCCTGCCCTGACTTCCTTCAATGATTGACTATCATTTGGAAGTAGATACAATAAACTCTATTCTGAGGCTGGAGAGATGGCTCAGCCGTTAAGAGCATCACCTGCTCTTGTAGAGGACCTGGGTTCGATTCCCAGCACCCACATGGCGGCCGAGAACCATCTGAAACTCCAATTCCAGGAGAACTCCAGTTCCAGGGGAATCCAACGCCCTCTTCTAACCTCCGCAGCACTGCACAACACAGGTGCACCAACCTACATGCAGACAGTACGTTCATACACATAAAAATTAATTAATTAATTAATTAATTTAAAAATAAACTCTATTCCTCCCCAAGCTGATTTTGGTCAGTGTCGTCTCACAGTCACAGAGCAACAAACCAGGACATGTACTATACATATACATACATACTCTGATGTGTAATTATGATGAACTGAATTGTGAGTATTGGATGGTGCTCTGGTTTCATTTCTATTGCTGTGATAAAACACTCTACCCAAAAGCGATGAACAGGAGGAAAAGGTTTATTTGGTTCACAGTTCAAGGTTACAGTCTATCACAACAGGGAGGTCCCAGAGCAGAGCCTGAGACAGCTGGTCATATCACGTTTATAGCAAGAGAGGGTTGAACGCACCCTGCGGCTGCTGCTTGCTTGGGTGTCTCTTCTCAGCTAGCTTTCTCCACTCTCATACAGTTCAGGGCCCAGTCCATGAAATATTACCACAACCAGGTGTGTCTTCCATCCCACCTCAGTTAAGGTAATCAAGACAGTTTCCCACAGACACCTCCACAAGCCAATTTGATCTAAGCCCATCTTCTCAGGTTAAGAACACGCACTCCTCTTGTAGAGAAATGTAGTTCCATTCCCAGCATCTGTGTCAGAACTCTAAGGGATCTGATACCCCCTTCTGGCCTCCTTAGGCACTGCACTTGAATGCACACACACACACACACATACAGAAATAAACACAAATGAATAAATTGAAGAACTAACCATCATGAATGGCTTCTAAGAAAGCCTTTGCCTTTTCCAGGAAATAAACTACACTGGACCACCCAGGGGTGGATGAAGGGAGGGTATTGGTAGATTAGGATTTGTAAACTAAACCACCAGACTGAGTGGCCCCTGGCAGCTGAGCCACAGTTGCTTGGCCACTCTGGAGAGTGTGCTTTCCTCTCCTGCTTTCTTCCTAGCAGTAAACCTGGACTACTGCTTATACCCTTCCTGTGTCTGACTGCGTGCTTCAGAACTGTACGAAGAGCAGAAGTAATGCTGGGATGGAGGGAATGCAGGAGAAGGCTTCTCACTCAAGACCACCCAGATTCTTGCTTCTCAGAGAAAGGAGAAGGCTGATGGAGCATGTCTGGAATGAACCAGCCATTCAGTAAGGTAGTGTCTGTGCTCATTCTTAGGAAAATCATTATGCAGAATTGAGCCCATGCCCCCTAAGTACAAGTCAATGGAACAGCCTCTGTCCCACATGACTTGGACCCACAAACCCAAACTGATGAGACATTTGGGGTTGACCCCCACTCAGAGTGGTCACTGCTGAGTTCCCATAGGCCTGGCCTGCTAGGAGTTCAAAGGAACAGGAACCCCTATTTGAGCAACTTTAATAATAATGTGGGCCACAGAGGCGGGTGGCTGTCAGTGTGTGGTCCACTGGGCTGGGTAGACCGTCCTTACATAGCTGTGTCTGTGTCCATGAAGCCTGTGACTTTGGCATCAACTCTCAGTCACACAGTCCTGGCAAAAGGTATCAGGTGAAGCCTGTGGCCAGCAGGGCTAGGAGAACTGTATCCTCACATAGGCATGACTCTGGGAGTCGTTCCAGCTGCCTGGCCAGGCCATCCTGGGTAATGGACGCTGCTCTTTAACGCTGTTCAAAGAATAGACCCCTGCTTAATCTGCTGCAGTGTCATTAGGAGAGAAAATGTTTGCTCTGGGAGCTCCCACAGCCTGTGGAAACTGCAAGTTCAACACTAACAGCAAGGGCAACTCTGGCCTTAACCCTTCCCTCTCCAACCAAGGTCTGGGCCTCAGAGAGGAGGCTCTGCATGCCTCTGGCCTGGACCCCTAGGGCTGGTGACTTGGGACCATTCCCTTAACCTCTCTGCTTAGAGTTTCTGCAGGACAATGCTGGGAAGTTACCCGGGCCCAATGTGCGAGGGGTCTATGCCTTTAGCAAGTACAGCCTGCTGTCTTTTTTCTTTTTCTGTATGTGTATGAATGTACTGTCTGTATGCAGGTCTGTGCACCTGTGTCGTGCAATGCCGTGGAGGTCAGAAGAGGGTGTCCGATTCCCCTGGAACTGGAGTTCTCCTGGAATTGGAGTTTCAGACAGTTCTCAGCCGCCATGTGGATGCTGGGGATCAAACCCGGGTCCTCTGTAAGAGCGGTCAGTGCCCTTAACCTCTAGGCCATCTCTCCATCCCAGCCTGCTGTCTTTTTAAGAGGGGAAATGTGTCCCTTGGCCCCCAGCCTGTCCCCTGGCTGAGGTCCTCTTCTCAGGCTGCTGCACAGCTTCTGGCGGGGCCAGCATGGCTTCTATTGTTTTCATTTTTGAAAATTATGCATATCTGTGTGTGTGTGTGTGTGTGTGTGTGTGTGTGTGTGTGTGTGTGAATGCAGGTGACCACGGAGACCAGAAGAGGGAGTCAGACTCCCCAGAGCTGGAGTTATAGGCGGTTGTAAGGTTCCCAACCTGAGTGCTGGGAACTAAATCAGGCTCCTCTGGAAGAGCAGTGAGTGCTTTGAACTGCTGAGCCATCTCTCCAGCACCTCGGTTTGGTTTTAGATCCGAGAACAAAGTTACCTTCTGGCTGTTTGCAGGGAGGGGATCTTTCCTGTCAGTCTCTCTTCTGGTCCCTCCAGTCTCATTCCTTTAAGGTGGAAGGGGATTTCTTTTATCTGGGAAGCTCGGGCACAGGGAAGGGGGCTATCGGAGACCTGGCAACTCCCAGAAAGTTTCTCGGGAGGAGGGGGCTGCTGCCGTCCTAGGCCTCCCCTGCCCCTCCTTTCCTCTTTCCTGTCCCCACCAAGTCAGTGTCTATCTGGTACAATGTCTTTCTCCACATCCCCGCCCCCCACTCTCCTGACTGTGCAGTGGAAGCCCTGCCTGTACCCCCCTCTTTGCAAGGAGAGCCAGCCTGACGGGGAGTGTTCACTGTATGGAGAGGAGAAAGGGGCAAGGGAACACATGAAGCAGCCCTCGGTGCCCCATGCTATGGCCCAGCGAGGGTCAGGCTGAGACCAGGATCTGGGTACCTCGTCCCTCAGTCGGAGAGCATCCAGAGGACCTTACAGTCACTCTCCCTTCCAAAGGTTCTGTGACAGAGAATTCCTGTCCTGGGACACCTAATACTTCTCATTTCCTGCCCAAATCCAGCACCCTGCTACCAGCCTCCTGCAGCAGACCCCCAGGAGTCCCCAGCCCTGACCCCTTGATGTCCCCAACCTCTGACTCTGGCTATACTGTCCTCATCAGGCCCAGGGCACTGTCTTCTCTCCCAGACACTGGCAGATGCCTTGGCTGATGAGATCCAGGCTACTTCTCCTTTCACGGGTCCCTCAGAGCGCTCCTATAGTTCAACACACTCACACCAGATCAGTGAGTCCATGAGGCCCTTATGATGGGATCACATGGCTTCTCCAGCCCCACCTCTCAACACCTACCCGGCACACCTCCCAGAACCCCAGCCTTCATAGGCTTCTGCAGGTGCCCCCGCCTCCAGCCCCCACCCAAGCTCTCCTGCTCCACTCTGCCCTCTGTACAGCTTGGCTCCAAGGTCGAGGGCAGTGCTTGCTGTGCCACGCCCCTAACTCTGGCCCTAAGTGACTGTCACACCCAACATTCCCAGTGACCCTGGGGTAACTGTCCCCCCACATACAATGTTCTTAGACAGAAGCAGGCAGCTAGGGACACTTGTTCAGAACGCAGCACAGCTGGGACTTGACCCTGGTCAATTACATGATATTACCCCTCCTTCCCACCCGCTTTCTCCCCAGGTTAGGAATCCCCTCTGGGTTTTCCTGTGGTAAACATTCACCATCAGGTGTGGGCTTGAGCTTTCCGTGGCCTCCTGCGTCTCACCTGTTTCTTATCCCAGTGGCAGTGTAGGGACCCACACAGCCCACCACTTGACCCCTCGGTTTTGTGGAGCCTGCTGATAGGGACAGGGACAGCACACTGGCTATTGGGCCCCTCTCTCCCCTGCCCACCACCTGATCCCTCAGTAAGCAAAGCCTTTAAACCAAAAACAATTTTACACTTCATTTGAGTTAATTGTGGAAGCTCTTTCTAGAAGCATCTTCCCCTAGTTGTCTGCAGAAAGGAACTGCCTGCGCCCTGGGCCCCAGGAGGTGCTGGCAGGTAGAAGAAGAGCTACATCCCTTGAGTAGAGGCTCATTGCCCAGTCGTGTGCTCCCTGGGTTGGTACTGGGGTGCAGCAATGAACGGGGCTGACCTGGTCTTCCCCACAACACAGCTCCCCACTGCGAGCCATCACTCAGCTCAGGTGACCATGGGCTCAGTGTCTCAGACAACGGAAATGTGTTGTCTCAAGTTTGGGAGGCCAGAACTCTGAGTCAAAGGGCGAGAAGGGCTGACCCCCCCCCCCGGGACCTCTGCCCTTGGTTGGCAGGTGGTCCTTTGATCCCTGTGTTTTCATGTTGGACCAGGGCCTGGTCACGTGGCCGCGTTTTCACTGAAAGTTATCTCTCTAAAGTCCCTGTCTCCAAATGCAGTGTGATGTACATAGGGTTATAACAGCAGATTTTGGAGTGCCAGCCCATAATAGTACATGCTCAAGGGTTGGGGATGGAACTTAGTTGGCAGAGAGCTTACCTGGCATGAATGAAGCCCTGGGTTCCACCCCCGACACTGCATAAATTGGACATGGAGGCTCACCTCGTAACCTCAGCACTCAGGAGGCAGACACAGGAGAGTTCAAGGTCATCCTTGGCTATGTACAGAGTTCAAGGCCAGCCTAGGATACATGAGACTGTGTCTCAAAAATAAAATAGTAGACACCCAAGAGAACTGAACGTCATGGGGAGAATGAGCAGCTGTGAAAGCCCAGCCAGCCACAGCTGGCCCGTCTGTATCAACCATCCCTCAAGGAGGGCTGTGAAAAGCTGGACATGACATGGACGCTGCACACATGAATTCACGGCAGCTCTAGTTACCTGCACAAAATCAAGCCAGCCAAAATTTCTAGCAGGAGGAGAAGGGGCTGTGGAGGCCCCACCCCTGGCTGAGGGGATGCTGGCAGTTAGGTGACGGCTGCTGAGGAAGGAAGAGCGCGGCTATCGTAGGTTGCCAGCCCCACCCGTACCCATGTGCATATGAGCCACTACTGACTGGACCCAGTGGGTAATAAACGCATTTTTAAAAGAGGACAGAAGTTGCTCTATCCACTCGTCAGTTGAGGGGCATTTAGGTTGGTTCCAGCTCCTTGCTATTGTTGTAGAAGTTGCAAGGAGGTGTGTGGGGGTAATCTAGGAGGATTCATGGGGAGGTGGGAAGGGTGGATATTGCAAGGTCACCTAAGTCAGGGTTCCAGGAAGCCGACCGAAGCAGAGTTCTGAGAAGCAGTCACCATGGACTGCGTTTTTGCAATCTGAGAAAGGGCGCTGCAATGTCCTGCATCACTGGAGGCGAGCACACAGGCCCTGGTTTCTCTGGAGAGGCTCCTTCTCACACCAGCCACAGGCCCACCTCTGCCATACCCCCCATCTCCTCGTACGCTCATTTCTTTGTATGCCTGGGTTTAAAACTGCCCCTTCAGCACCATTTTAAACTGGTCATCCTGATCCCAAGAAGGATATGCCAGCCACCATGCCCCAAATAAATCCCGAGTCATCTTTATTAGAGTCCTGTATACTTTTGCTCTGGGTCTCCCCTCAACATGAACCTAACAGATATGATTAAGATACATTGCATACATGTATGAAATTTTCAAAGAATGAGTTTCAACAATGATAATTAAAAACTAGATGTCCCAGAGAACTGCATACATGTGCCCACAAATCACCTGATGTCTATTCAAAGTCTGTTTCTTTTTTTGTGTGTGTGTCTTTTCGAGACAGGGTCTCCCTGTAGTCCCAGCTGTCCTGGAACTCACTCTGTAGACCAGGCTGGCCTTGAATTCACAAAGATCTGCCTGCCTCTGCCTCCCAAGTGCTAGGATTAAAGGCATGCACCACCATGCCCAGATTCCCAAGGGGTTGGTCTTTTTGAGACAGGGTCTCCCTATAGCCCCAGCTGTCCTGGAACTCTCTGTAGACCAGGCTGGCCTTGAACTCACAAAGATCCGCCTGCCTCTGCCTCCCAAGTGCTAGGATTAAAGGCGTGCACCACCACGCCAGGCTAACTTCTAACGCAGGATGGCCAATGCGAATAGCTGGCTTGGGAGAGTAGGCTGAGCAAGGCGTGGGGACCTGTCCTGTCCTGGACCACCTTGTTCAGCTTGCCACTGCGTTTCAGCACCGTGGACAGCGCCAAGCTTAGCTGTTGGCCTTTGCTTGTTTTCCTGCCTTCTGGGTAGAGTTATCTGGTTAATGGAAATTCACTCTTGCAAACTTCATATTACTGCCAGAAATGAGGCCATGGGACTGGGCTTCTGGAGTTCAGTCTTAGCTGCCCCAGACAAGCTGTCCAGGGCAGTTCCTCAGTCTTATCCGCTGATGAGGAAGATGATGGTGGCTACCTCACAGGACTTGTGGGGACCAGGTCAAAAGAGCATACACAATGGCTGCTATGTGGACAGTTATGAGACACAGTATACTGTTTATACTGTTTTCATTATTGTCCCCAAGCACCTCTAACCAGAAGATGGAATAGATTTAGAAAGCTCTCTTGGCCCTACATATCCAACAGGACAGTTACATGACTTTTGGTGGACTGTATTATCTACTTGGGCCCAAGGCTATTGCCGTTCTATGAAATGGGGTGATCTTTTTCTTTCAGTAGATTTCTTTCTTTTTAAAAGGATATATTTATGCACCACTTGGTTAACTCATAGAAACAATAAAACAAACCAAAATAATACAACAAAGCTAAAATTTTTAATTTAAAAGCTACTAGACTAGGGAGCCTTTGTGTTG